>VZUI01041075.1:0-136609 GCA_013401135.1 Cettia cetti
GGGAAGGGAAGGGAAGGGAAGGGAAGGGAAGGGAAGGGAAGGGAAGGGAAGGGAAGGGAAGGGAAGGGAAGGGAAGGGGATTCCTGCTGGAGAGGATGAGTGGAAGAGCCGACTAAGAGGGGACCTCATCAATGTGCTTAAATATCTAAAAGTAGGGGAAGGGGTGCCAAGAGGATGAACCAGGCTCTGCTCGGTGGTGTTGAGCAAGAGGGGAAGAGACAACGAGCATTAAGTAATGCACAGGAAGTTCCACCTGAACACGAGGAAGAACTTCTTTAGTGTGCAGTGACCGAGCACTGGAACAGATTGCCCAGAGTGGCTGTGGCGTCTCCCTCTCTGGAGATAACCCATTTGTTTGGACACAATCCTGTGCCATGTGGTCTGGTCTGCTTAAGCAGGCTGGACCAGATGACCCACAGTGGACTTTCCAACATGACCCAGCCTGTGATCTGCTCGAACAGGCTGGCTGAGGCTGCATGCAGCACCGAGGCGTCCTCAAGGCCACCTGAGGAACAGGTGTGATCTGCTCTGCAGTCCCTCAAAGACACAGGGGGGCCCCAAGGAGAGCAGTGGCTCCTGTGGGTTGCTCTGGGCAGCTCCCTGCCTGCCTGCCCACTCTGCAGGCACAGTAGCTCTGGCTGGGCCCCGATGACAGCATCTGTTAGGGTGCCTGGGATCCTGAGCCTGCCTCTCCCTGCCCGGCTCAGAGCCGGGGCCGCTGCTGGCCAGCCCCCACTGCTTCTTCGGCACTGCTCCGAGCTTTCGCTGCATTGTAGCCCCGCACTCCCTGCCTGCCGAGATGTGCTGCCGTCCCAGCTTGCTGCTCCCGAGAGTCCTGCAGGGGCACCGGGATCGGCTGCCCCAGGGGTTTTGTGAAGCAAAGCTCCTCCATGCCTTCCCGTCTGGACCGTCTCTACCGCGTGCCCCCCGAGCCGCAAGGGAATCACCGCACCTGCCCTGCGCGCCGGGAGCCACCAGCGCCCCTGCCGGCTGTGACCGGAACTGCACCAGAGGGGAAAGTGCCTGCCGGCGAGAAGGGGTCACTGGGTTCCGGTGCTGTTTGTGGTTAATGCCAGAGTTGTTGTTGTTTGTTTCCTTTATTATACATACTAATAAAGAACTGTTATTCCTATTCTCATATCTTTGCCTGAAAGCCTCTAAATTTCAAATTATAATTCGGATGGAAGGGGTTTACATTTTCAATTCCAAGGGAGGCACCTGCCTTCCTTAGCAGACACCTGTCTTTCAAACCAAGACAAAACCCTATCTGAATATATTCCTGGGTGACCTACTCCAGATGGCCCTACTTTGGCAAAGGGTTTGGACTAGATGACCTCAAGAGGTCCCTCCCAGCCCTAACAATCCTGTAATTCTCTGATTTTGTGTGTAGTGATATAAGCCAAAACCAAGTTTACATCAGGCTCCTCGAGATTAGAGCCCCTCAAGATTTGAATAGGGGTTTGAACAAAACTTTGCCTTTTTTTTTTTGGTTGTTCATCTGTAGCTCGTTGGAGGACAGATATGAATATGCAGTTGCATTGCGAACATTGTACACTTGGCTAATCTTTTGTTTTAAGGAAAAGAGAGGACAATTCCAAGGTGAATGTGCTAGCTGAACAAGAACCACTATAAGGGAAGTCAGCAGGACTGAGAAGTAACCACGTACTCAAAAGAGGTGCCAGACTCAACTGGAAGAACTTCACCTGCACTAATAACCAAGAAACAAGATACACAATCAGCAAATGGCAGTTTGAGTACCAGTTAATAAAGTTACGTAATTTGTCACTGATTAATGTTGTTGCCTGCTTGTTAAAATGAATAAGTAGTGTAAAACTCTTATTATCAGGGGCCAGCCTTCTGTGAGTTAACACCCAGCTCCCTACTCTGCAGAAACATGAATAAATAGAAATACAGGAATAGACATACATCACCTCAGTCTGTAATTTGCACACTGGGTAACAAGCCCATGTTCAGGACAACATGGAGACTCCCAACAGTGCCTCTGTTCAGAGCTAAGGAGTAAAAGCAGAGTAAATAACCTTTGCATAGCACTGGTCTGATGTGACTGCTGTTTTTCCAGAACCTGGGGTGACACATCAGTGTGACTGTATCAGGTTTTTAACTTAGTGAGGCTGGAGTTAAGTGACTTGTCTGCTCTGAACAGCATAGGCATTCAAAAAATGTCACAGGAAACTTTGGGACTGGGAAAAAACTAGGTTTCCAAAGAGGCTTGGTTTATAAATGATGTTTGCTGTCTAGACTGCACTGACTCTCTGCTCCTCAACTGGTTTAGCATCCATTCTGGAAAGCTTCACTTGTGGCAGAGGCACATGGCACTAGAAAGAAGATCCACCCTCACCCTCTACTTTCCAGATGAAGATCATAAACCCTGCAAGGTTTACATCACTGTTGAGGTTTAACCCCAGCCAGCAACCAAGCCCCAAGCAGCTGCTCATTCACTACGCCACTCCCCAGGATCAGGGAGAGAATTGGAAGGGTAAAAACTTGTGGGTTTTTACCCACAAGTGTGGAGATAAAGAGAGCATAAGAGGGAAAGCAAAAGCCACACACAAAAGCAAAGTAAAACAAGGAATTAAATCACCACTTCCCCTGGACAGGGAGGTGTTCGGTGATCTCCAGCAGAGCAGGATCTCATCATGCATAATTGTTACTTGGGAAGACAAACAGCATCACTCCAAATGTTCCCTGCTTCTTTTTCTTCCCCTCAGTTTATGTACTGAGCATGGTCTGGAATATCTCTTTGGCCAGTTTGAGTCAACCTGAGGTTTTGTCTCCTCCCAACCTCCTTAGTACCCCCAATTTCCCTGTAAATGTGGCAGTTTGAGAAGCAGTAAAGGCCTTGGCTCTGTACAAGCAGTGCCCAGCAACAACAGAAATATCTCTATATTATTGTCATTGTGTTCAACACAAATCCAAAACATAGCCTTGTACTACCCACTGTGACGATTAGCTGTACCCCAGCTGAAACCATAATAGTAAATGAGGAAATTCTCTATTTTCTCAAAACTAAGAAGCTAGTGCCTAGTCACCAGCAGGGCTCCTCAGGGCTCAATTTTAGGCACAGTGCTTTTTAATGTTCTTACAAATTATCTCATTGCAGGAATTAAGTCCGATTATATTAAAGTTGGGGGAGCTTGATGGTAGAGGAGCCCTACAGAGATTTGGATAGAGAGCCGATCAATCACCAACCATCTAAAATCTAACAAGTGCCAGATTCTTCATCCAGGACAGAGAAATTGTGGTTGCACAGAGAAATTGGAGGATGAGAGGCTGAATTGCAGCTCCATGAAAAACAATCTGAGTTTCTGGGTTGATGTGCCTAAAGTGACAGCCAAAAGGGCCAACTGCGTTGTGGAATGCATCAGGCACAGCACTGTTGGCCAGTCAAGGGAGGTGACTATCCCGTTCTACACTGTGCTGTGGGGTTGCACTCCATGTGTCGAGTCCTATGTGCAGTTTTGGCACCTCAGTTTAAGAAAGACATCACACTGTTAGAGTGTGTCAGGTGTAGGTGGGCCAAGATGATGAAGAGTATCCAGGCCAAGATTTAAGATGTTGAGGTCACTTGGCTTGTTCAGCTGGGGGAAGGCGCAGGGGAAGCCTCAGGCTGTAGACACCTTTCTCATGGGGGGCAGCGGTCGGGGACGTGCTGATCTCCTCTCCCTGGTGACCAGCGGTACGACAGGAGACGGAACGAATCTCTGCCAGGAGAAATTCAGGTTGAACATCAGGGAAAGGCTCACCGTCTGAGAGGGTGGTTGGTCCCTGAAAGGCTTCACAAGGAACCTGTCACGGCACAAACCGTGGCAGAGCTGAAGGAGCGCCTGCACAACACGCGCAGAAACGTGCTTTAGTTTTATGTGGTGCTGCGAGGAGCGCGCACTCCGACCCCATGACGCCGCTGAGCGCCTCGGCTGGGGCTGGGACGGAAGCTCCGCTGTCCCGCCCGGCCGCTTCCTGCCGGCGCTTGTTGTGGATCCGGGGCAGGCGCAGCATGGAGGCGGCGGCTGAGGGGGGTGAGCGGCGGGGACGCCGGGGCTGAGGCGGGCCCAGCTCACCCGCGGACCCCGCTCACTCCGTGGTTTCTTCTCCCTTCTCTTTGCAGATGCAGAGATGCTGGGGACACCCGACCCGGAGCTGGCGGCCACCATGGGCTTTTCCGGCTTCGGTGCGTGGCGATGCGGCCGGGGGGGCGGGGGCTGGCTGGCGGAGCGGCGGCGAAGCCGTAGGGCCTGTGTTCCCCAGCCCACGGTGGGGTGGGCTTGTGTTCCAGTCTCCGTTTGCTTCATTTCCAGGGAAGAAGGCTCGGACTTTCGACCTCGAAGCTATGTTTGAGCAAACGAGAAGAACTGCCGTGGAAAGGAGCAGGAAAGTCTTGGGTAAGAAGTGCGAGCGTAGTCGGCTCTTGCATTTTAAAACATCTTTTTATTTACTCCCTCAGGGAGGTGTTTGAAGTGTCTCGGACTGGAGACACTGTAGAGAAAAAAACAGAAACGCAGTTTTGTTCGAGGAAGGCAGCCCTGAACAGCTTGGGCCTCGATGAACAGTGAAGTTATTATTTTGCTGATGTTTGAGAGTGTTAGAGCAGCGTGCATGTGCAAAGCTTCTGTTGTGAGGCACAGCTTGCAGATACAGGAAAAACACACAAACTCTTTCTTTTCTTCTTTTACTTAGCTGTGAATTTGTTTTGGAAGAGAAATTTGTACAGACAGCTTTAATCTAGAGACAGCAGAGTAGCCCACAAATGTGTCACTGCCTCCTGCTGTGCAGGGAGTGGGCACTTTTTGAGGGTGCTGTTTCTAGATTGGGAGATGGAGCAAATTGTATCAAATTGTATCATTTGCTGCCTGTCATCAAGCGAACATCAGTTCAAACAAGGTCTCTTGAGAACAGTCTACAAATCCCTTTGCCAACCCAGTTATTCATGCTTTCTTCTTACCCTGGCCAGTTTGTGGAGAATGTATATCTTTTATTTTGTTGTCGTGCCATGTTTTTTTTTTATTGCTCTAATTCTATACAGAACCAAATCAGCCCTCTTTGGAGCTCATTCACTTCTTGGACTTTAAGACAGTATAAAATTCAAATATACAAGGGATTCCAAAATTCATTTTAGACACTTTTTTTTTTTTTTTTGGTGTTGTTTGAATCTTAACACAGCAATATATTGCATGTTGGAAACCTCTTTATATTGGATACTTGGTCAGGCTGAGGTATTTTTCCTTATGAGGAATTGTTAATTTACATAAAGTTTTTGTTTAGTGGTGAAATTCAGTAAGTGATTGCAAATAAGTCAAGATACCCTGACCCGCATCTTGAGTATATCCTCTCCCCTGCCCTGCAGCAGACCACATCCCAGCTCCCCTCCTTCCCAGGGTTCTAGGCTTATGTTTGTAAAAGAAACAAACATTTTGTTGTTTATAAAGTAGATAATTGTGCTAAAAAATGTAAAACTTTGTATGTAATTCAGCTGTTTAACTTAGAAACAAATTTTAGTATTGAGAGTATAGCAATCAAGAATGTGTATGTCTTGTGGGGTGGCTTAATGTGAGCACTTATTTTCAGATTTCTTGAGATACACTTCTGCTTTTTTAGCTTTTTGGAATGACTGTGATAATTTTTGAATGTGTCTCCCCTACTACCTGATTTGTGGAGCTGAGATCAAAATATTTTTCCTAGTTCTGTATCTTGCAGCTGTTTGTATTTCTCTTCAGTGGAAAGTGTTTCCTAACTTTGCTGAAGAAAAGTTGTATTTTTTTTTTGTGTTTACGTAACAGCAAAATAGAACACGTTTCTTGTATAGAAAGAAAGATTCCTTCTCTCTCCTTAACTGAAGTTATTTGAGAACTTTTAGCAACATCATACCAGTAGGTGTTACCCCATCTTTACTTAATATGAGATGCAAGTTTTTGTTTGCCTTGATTGTACTGCAGTGTTCCATAGGGATTCTTTTTCAGTGAGTGAAGTAAAAATGAACTACTAATGTAAACTACTTTGTGTTTATTTTCCGTGTTTTAAATTCACGTATTTACACATCCATGTGCTTTAACTGCACTAATTTAGTTCCTTGTGTTATGAAAACATCAACATTTCTCTGAACTGTTTTAGTAAAATGTTGAAAATAATTGAAATATCAGCATTCTTACATGATCACTTTATGTTTGATAACATGTACAAATGAACATCTGGGAGGTGTTTACAGTGTTCTTTTGATGTTTTGTTGAGTGATCATTGCAGTAGCAATGGAAACTTAATATATATGAAAAAGTATTTTCAGTTAAATCCTTTATTTACTATTACCTTTTCAAGTATCTAATCTAGATCTGAAAATTAAAAAAAACCCCTATCTTACTGTTCTCAGCAAGCCAGTAATTTTAGTATTTTTAAAAGGCTTGATTATTTGTTATTCCTGTGCTCTCTCTATTCAGAGGCCCGTGAAAGAGAAAAAGAAGACCAGACTGAAAAGGAGTTTAGAATTCCATGCACTGATTCATCAGTTTCAGCATCCAGTGCAACAGGACCTGGGTCCACCTTAACTGAAAGGTACTCAGATATGGTGGGAGATTCCATATAGCAGCTTTCTTATCTGAAGAGGGTATTTGCTTGTTTTGATGACACGAGTATCACTTAGCTTGTGTGAATATGTCTTTTTATCTCAAGTATTTCAGTGGAAGTACTGATTTTAAACTTTTTAAAAAAATTCTTTCTCAAAGATATATCAATATTTGCAAATAATGACATTAGGTATATTTAATAGGCTATTTTGCTGCTTCCTCCTTGATCCTGTTCTGCATACTTTTTTTAAAAATAAGCACAATGTTATTATTCATGTATTTTTCAAAAATATTAGGGTAAATAAAATGACAACATGTGATGACTTTATTAGCAGCTATTGTGCCCACCTGTAGATAGAATATTCTTGTTCGTGCCTGATCAAAGAAGGTGAAGTAGGTGGACAGCTTTTGTGTGCGGATTTTATGGACTAATGGTGAGGTAGAGAAAGCTTTTTTTTTTAACTTCAGTCCAAAGTTTATTCTTAAACTTTTGTCTGTTACTGTCAAACAGTAAATGCTATAGATTTTACAGTTTAAATTCTCAAATTCTGGGAAATCTAAAGTAGCTGAGGGCAATGGGGACCACCCAACTCCATTGTGTGGCAGGGCAGGCAGACATGAGTGTGCTGTATGTTTTTAGGTTTCTGTATCTATGGAAGTTTAATAACCCATACAAGACTCTAGTAGACCTCTATCTATGCATATTATGGGCTGATAGAGCCTATATGTGGTAGGTTATTATTGACAAACTTGTACAGTTTCAGACTGAACAAATTTTTATTAGAAGATTTTGTCTGTTGGTCTTTGGAAAGCCTGGGCACTCTTACTGAAACATTTCATTGCACAGTATACTACTTGCTGTATCCTACGTTATGTCTTGTGCTCAAAGAAAAATATTCTGTGCTTCCATTTGCTTTTGAGAATCTTATGTACCCATTTGGTGGCATAATGAAGGATGACAAAATTTTAAATGTAACATGATTGGTATTGTAAATGGGTGACTCCAATATACATAAGCAATTTAAACAAGTGATAAGGTGGAGAACAGGCAATACAAAGGCTTTCCATAATTATCTCATTCTTCTAATTGACTTGGCAAGAGTGACCTACAGGGACTTAAAATAAAGGAAGATAACAAGTATGTTTCAATATGCTGAATTATTAGGTAGGCTCTGATAACTCATCACAGTTCTGATTATAGTAAATTTTCTTTTTCTTTTTGTTTTTTCTAAGCATTAACAAAGAAGGGCTTAACACACGAAAAGCTCTCCTGGAAGTTACATATTTCCATGTTAAAAAGGCTCTGTAGCCTAATTCTTAAAAGTTAAAACAGGAAACTGGAAAGACATGTTGTTGTGACTCAGTCTTAATTCAGAGGAACAATCCTGCAACTGATAATTTTAGTCTGAAATACTGGATTTTATAACAGAGATTTTAGTTACTATAAATGGATCTAATATGCATAGCATCTTTATTTTATGATAATGGCAACACTTTACTGAATTTTATTTTTTTTTTAAATATCAGAGTTTTTTAAAATTATCAGAGTGGTCCTTATACTAATTTTTCAGTTGTTAAAATATCACTCCAAAATCATGTGAAGTACAGGACATTTTTTGTCCTGAGCTATTTTGCTGTGGACAAATGTTTAAAGTAGTTATGGTACTTAATTTATGCATTCGTGTAATTACACCTTGCAAAATGACAGAATCTGTTAGTATATGAAAAGAAAAAGCCTGAGAAAATTGAGTGATGTGCAGAGAATGAACACATGAGGGGGATATGTGCACATACTTGCACAACTCTCAGAATGTTTTTTGTTATTGCTCTTCTCAGTGTGCCATCCATGCTCTATTACATATTTCCTGTTTTTTTCCTCTTAGAGTGTGTTTCACTTACTGAGGAGGTAATGAGGGAAAGCAAAAAAAAAAAAAAAATTCCTTACACTCTTCTGAATCCTTGGAAAGGGACTGGCAAAACGGTTCTTTCTTTACAGCCCCTGGTAGAGTAAGAGTGTAAGACTAGAAGTTGAGGGAATCACCACTTGCTTTGTCCTTTCTGTCAGTAATACTCCCAGCTGCTGTCAAAAAAGTAGATGGGCTTTTGGTCTGGCTTCATTGGTGTGTTCTTATGTTTGACTTTATCCCAAAAGTCAGGTCAGAGGATACCTGTAGCTGTTGCTGGAGTATTTTGCTGTCTCTGCCATGCTTGGAGTGTGGTGAAAAATTGCGGTGCAGCTCTGGCTATGTCACATGCAGAATGGCTGTGCTGCCCCTCAGAATACTGAAATGTTTGATTTGATCAATTTCCTTCCCAGCAAATGAGAGAATGATAAAGGTAATTAGGAAGAAAGGTAGATACTGTTCTTAGGAGTCTGTATAAAGATATGAAAATCTGGGACTCAAGGATTGGAGTGGCCTTCTTGAATCATTATGATGTATACATCCTGCTCACTGGCACAATGTATATTTGGTTTCATTCCAAAACTGATTAAATAGTTAGGTTTTTGGAGAAAAGATGAATGGTTTGCTAGCGTAGGAATGCATATTAACTTTCAAAACTCAACTCTTTGGCATATAGTATTATGAAATTAGTTTTGAGGATAGCTTACTTTTAGAACTTTGAAGGTCCCAATCTGTGCCTCACATGCTGGAAAACCTTTCCTTTTGTAAAAGGATATTGATTATCCCATTGTTGTAGAGTAGGAAGAGAAGCTCTTTGTATTTGAGTTAGATTTGGTAGGTAATCATAATCTGATCTAGGTCTTTAAATTAAACAAGCTATCAGGCATACAAATTTTTCACTGTAACATCTGAGGACCTAAGGCCTGTTGGTTTTAGTTTATTCTCTTTTCTTCCTGAAACACAGTTTCAATTACTTATCCAACAAAATTTGTTTCCTTGCAACTTAGTACCTGTTTGTACAGCTGGTTCTGGAGGCAAAGCAGGGCAGCATTCTCTGTCACAATTACATAGCTCAAACCCAATTTTCTCAGTCTTTTATTATGTTCCCAAACTTTTGTGGTTTTCATTATAGTTTTAAAGTGATAACTTAAACTTTAAAAAAAAACCCACACAAAACAATACCTCTGTTTAACAAAGAAACAGGAAAAGGACAATATTTTTTCAGCTTTCTCACTTAAAAATTCGGAAAATATAAGCTCCCAAATAAAGTCTTGAAAGTCGAGTTCTCTCTGAACAGATCTTCTGCCCATTCGAGCGGTGTGGGTTGGGAACTGCCAGCAGAGGGAGCACAGCTATTTTGAATAAACTGCACAAACACAGACACAACAACTCAGCTTTTCAGAAATTTCCATATGCCAACATGGAGACAATGTGTTTGTACAACCGATTGGGGCAACAACAGAATGGTAATTTAATGTAACTTTTGAAACACTTGTTTCAAAAGATGATAGTGGGCCTACACTCTGTTAATGAAAGTTAGTCTGCGTTTTGCTGCTAATTTTGGTGTCTACTGATTTACAAGAGTACTCAACATCTTTTATCTGAAATTTACAGTGGAAGTGATAGTGTTCTTCACATACTAACTACTATTTTAAATTTTCCTTGCAGAGAAGCAGTGTGTAGTGAAAGTGAGGATGACTCAAATGAGGTATCAAGCGGTCCTTCTATGCAATCCCAGAGTTCAGCTAAAGGTCCAGCTGAGGATACTGATGATGATGATGAAGGAGAATTCATCGGGCCACCACTTCCCCCTGGATTCAAGGATAGTGACGATGACAATGACAACGACGATACAGAGGAGGAAGATAATGTAAGTAGTTTGTTTCTCTTTAATGTTTTAATCCTTTGAGGGGGCTCTGAATGTGTGCCATCCTTTTTGAAGGAATTTCCAGGTGATGTATGGTTTGTTCAAAATGCAAGTTTTCTGTTTTTCTTGCAGTTTTTCTGTTTTCCTAATGATAATTCATCAAATGCAAATAATTATTTTCGTTTTAAAAATCAGGATTTAAAACAAAAATAGTCATGTGAGTCTCAAGGGAAATTCAACTTCAGTTGGTGTTTATTTTTTACTTTTTTGTTTTCATTTTTATGAAAGAACAAGATAAATAAATATTTAATATGGCTATTTTTAATGGTTTATTTCCCAAAGCATATGTAGAATTTTGTACGAGAAAGAGGCAGGCAGAGTTGTACCAGAACTGTTTTTAGGAAATTAAGTCTAGTAACTGAGGGCTTTTTGGTTAGTTGTTTTTGTTTATTTGTGTTTATTTAGATTTGCTTTTCTCTAAATAAGTGCCAGACCTGTTTGTTGTTAAGAGTACAGATTTTTCTATGTTGAAATCAAGAGAACCCCTAACAGCCTAACTTTGGTATCACAGATACTCAGTTAACCAGCCTTCCTTTATTTAGTTAAAAGGCATCTGGATCTAACATTGGCTGATGTAGTTTAGTAGTTTAAGGGTTACAGTGGTAGTGCTGAGTTGGAACTGAATGATCTTAAAGGTCTCTTCCAACCTTGATTATTTGATAATTCTGTGAAAAGATTAATGGCTTGATGTTTGTTCTTCAAAACTGCCTGGATTGAATATTTTGTGGCGTTGGGTTTTGGGTGATGGTTTCCATGTGTAACAACAATGATAGAAGTCCTGTGAAAACAGCCTTACTTATTGCTGTTTTGAACCATCTGGTAACAGAGAAAAACCTGTATGTCCTGTTATACAAGCTCTAAAATATTTGGAATTTCCAGGGGTCCCAAGGCTTTCCTTTTGATTTTTCTATTGTTTTTACTGGGGATTCAGTTTGTTTGGGTTTTTTTCTATAACATCTCTTACCTTGCATGTTTTGAACTTAGATTTTAGTTTAGAGAATTCATTTTAAATGCTTGAGAGGAACCTCTTAAGCCATGACAAAACTCATTTTTAGAGTGAGCCTAAATTTATGTGATGACAAAGATTTCTTTTTTTGTTTTTTGTTTACCTACAGGGGATAAGTGATAGGAAATTCTGGTGTCTTAGGTATTTCTATCACTCTGTCCAATTCACTTATCAGACTGTACATTTTAATCCCATATCTTCTATGATTGTATCTGTACCCCACAGATGACTTCTTCTGTCTCAGGGAACCACACAGAGGTAAATCCAGAATTTTCTTTGAGAATGACATAAGCCCTAAGTTTACTCACTGTTGATCTGTGCCAGGAATTCTCTTAACTTTTAGCTGCTACTGAACTGTGGAGTCGGTCTCTGTCCTGAGGGCATCATGGACTCAGTGGGTTTCAGTTGCCATGGGTCATTTTATATTAAAATCACTATTTCTTTTCTGCCAACTTCTCCAGAATGCCAAAGGCAAAACAATTTGCAGGAACAGCTGACTTTACTTTAGCTTGTCTTTCCCAGTAGTCACTGTGCTGACTGGCTGTTGTAATTTCTAACAAGATACTGGTATTTATTTTTTATTCATACATATTTGTGTAATGCTACAACTGGCTTCATGAAGTGAAGTTACTGGTGACATGAGTTAAAAGACTCTAATGAAGAGTTTCAGACAGAAAGGTAACTTGGAGTCTGGTGTGATTTAAGTTTGTCTGAGCTTAAGACAATAGTTACAAAACAGTCTAGAATAGATTTGGTTGAGAATAAGCAGAGCAGCAGAAATATGAGACTTGTGGGTTTTCAGTCTAAACAGTTAATTTATAACTGGGGAGATTTTGTGTCAGTGTGAATGCCAGAGGCCTTTGGGGTCTAGAGCCTTCCCTTACTGCTGCTCATGAACTCAGTTATTTTCTTTCCTGTGAAGGGAATCAGGAAGCAGCTGTGCTTTCCTGGTTTCCTGTTGATCGATTGGTGATCACTGTATGATCTTGTGAGCCCCAAGGAAGGCACATGTTGCAGTTATGAGAACTCTGTGATTCCTTTCTTTTGCTTGCACATAGCCTGAGGTTGGTATGGATGGGTGCAGAACTGAGACAGGAGAAACTGAAAGCTGAATATTTTTTTCCCCAGATGCAGTGTGAGACTGACTCTCTTTTATTATCGTATTTTGCTGCTGAAGTAATTTCTTGAAAACACAAGAATCCTGAAGGAATCAAATTTTTCTTTAGTATTTCTAGCTGTTGCAGTATATAATTGTAATCTGAATTTTTGTGAATTTTGTATGTCAGATAAAATACACCAAAATACTGGCTTCACCCTGACGTTTTCCCACTGTCTCTCAAGCCTCACTTTAGATGTGGGTGTTTTTTCACTATTACTTGTTCCATTGTTTTTGCTTTCTTATGATGGACTTTCAGTAGAGACATATGTCAAATTTGGCTTGCTATGAGGCAGACAGCTTTTGAATCCAGGGTTGGCCCAGGACTGCCCAGCTCACGTGAGTTATTTTACTGGATAAACATTAATGTAAAAGGAGTAGCTGGTGGTTATTGTCTTTGATGGGAATTTTTCATACCTTCTTGGTGTTTTTATGGGAAAATGACTAACAGCAGTTAATTGCTGAATGTTTTGAATTGGCACTGGTATTTTTTGAGTATTATACATTTTTGTAATTTGCATAAATCACTTGTGATACAAAGCAAGCCTAATTTTTTTAACAGAGCCTTAGGTATTGTATTAAATGTGTGAATTCTGACTGGAGGTATTTTTTCCCAAATTGATGTAAGTTCATTTGATATATGCAAGTCTTTGTGGTGCTGTTTTAAAGGATATTTCTGTGTTTGTTTTGTTTGTGTTGATACTGATGATTAATTACATTTAACAAATAAATGTTTAGATTAAATGACTTGCTAATTTAGTATCATTCACTTCCATTTGTGTCAAAAGTGACAATTCTTAACAAACCACAATATGCTTGTATTTATCCAAGTGCTTTACAGTGCTTGTTTTGTAGTAGTGTACGGAATAGCTCTCTCAAGTACATTTTAAGGACAATAGGTACATGTGGTATTAATTCCCTCTGATACTTTCCTTTTGGTTTATTATCCTGCTTTATATAAAAGGCTTGCATTAATTTTGGGAGTGAGGAAAGTTAAAGCTGGCTATTTGAGCTGTGATCAGCACTTGCTTTTCTATGGTGCCTTTTCTTTCTAATGGTGTAAAAACCTGCTAGGGTCATCAGTGTCTATTCTTCCCATGGCTGTAAGCTGAGAGGGAGAGGAAGGAGGTAGGGCATCTTCTGTAGTGTGACGTTTTTCAGGGTTGATTTATCCTGTGATCTAAACCGTTCTAGAAAATTTCAGGAAAATATTTAAGAGAGAAAACAGCTTATTTTACAAGAGGGCAAATGGATGATGAGGACAATATTGCATGTGGTAAATTTTGTATTGGGAAATACAGTAGAGGCTTGGCCAGCTTTTCTTCCCCTGGCAAAATGCACTGTGGGCCTGTCTGATACTTGTGCACTTAAAGTCTGTCTGAAGAGGGACAAAGACTAGCAGGAACACTTGTGTCAGGATTAGTAGGTAGACAGATTTAAATCTAGCACATAAACATTTTTCAAGGGAATAGATGACACATGTTAGAAGACTTTAGTAACACAGTATTTGTTAATGTTCTCCTCTGCATGTACTTAGAAAATCTCCTGAGATCTTTAACAGAACTTAATGTAGTGTTAGCATCTTGTGACACTTTTTCTGGCTTGAGGCAGCAGGTAAAGGTGATTATTGAAGAATTTGCCAGATGGATTTGCAAGGATTTACCTTCTATTTGGAGCTGAGTTACAGTTCATTCTCCTTTGGAACAGAGAACTAACTGTTTCTCCCTGCAGCACCAAAGGGATACTAATCATGTTGTAATTATGTCCCTGAAACAAGTACAGCCTTGGGCCATGCAGAGGCCCAAGGCTGTACTCTGTTTTGGTCTGTTTCCAAAATGATAGCATAACTGTATTTCAGGTTTTAGAATTATTTGGAGATATTTAAATTTTTTTTTCAGAAGTTTAACAGGACATACCAGTAATATTGTTCAGAATGGAAGGAAGCCATTTCCTGCTGATTTAGATGGAGAATTTAAGTAGACTATAATTGCTCCAATTAGAATTTGGCTATGGTACTAGACTAAAAATTATGGTGTTGTAAAAATAAATAAATGTTACGGGAATTTTTAGTCATCCTATGGATTTGTAAGATTTAGACTGAGAATTGTCTGTCCTCTAACTGCTGAATCTTATTTATCCAGTCATGTTTCATCTTGTCTAAAGAGGAAAAAGTATAATAAGCTGAACAAAGCAATTTTTTTGTATGTAACAGAGACAGAAAAGTATGGTTTTGAGTGCGATAGGCATTATCTTTTAAATATTTCAAGTTATTGAGAAAAAATAGCTAGCAGTTAACCGTTACTTTCAATCTGCTTGTGTGTTATCTTCCTAGGTAAACATGAAGCAAATGCTTTTTTCATCTATATGCATGATACGTTTCTAGATCTTAATGAAAATGAGGTAAATGTATTTTATTTATATTAAGCTTGGAACAAGCTGTGGCATTTTTTAGGGATCATTGATGTAGTTACTGGTGGTACAAAGAAGGATTATACCCAAGTGAGCTAAAACAGATTTGCAAACTTTGCTAAAATTGCAAGAAAACAAAATAATCAATCTCTGTTTTCCAATGTGAGAGAATGAAACAGAGGCTGTTTGATTCTTTCTAAAGAAAGGAATACTCAGCTTAGGAAACAGAGATCATCATACGGAGAGGAAGCTAACAAGGTAATTCCCTTTGGGAATGTTGGTCTTTGATAAAAAGGCATGGGGTATTTGCTGATCTCCTCTTCAACTGAGTGCTCCAGAGTTCATGATTACTAGTTGTTCCTAGGGTGTACTTGCAAGATCTCTATTGCTTGATTCTGCAGAACTTAGTAAGGCCAAGCTTTCTCTGCTGTGTATCACACCATGCTTTTTGGTGGATGTTGTGGATTTTAATTAACTTGTAATATGACAGAATACAAAAAGTTTTAGAATGTTCCCCCTACAGATAGGTGAGTTTGTTTTCAGAAATGTTTTGTGAGAACATTAAGAGGCATATATCTGTGGACTGTGAGATACTTTAAAGTTAGAGAGATGTGATTTTACCAGTATTAAATAAAACGTGATACAAAACATAATTATAGTTTTTACTGCCCTTTTTTATGAAGTTCAGAGTTCTCCTTATGTCCTGTTTTGGTTTTTAATCAGTTCCTTTAGAGACCCTTTACCAGGTCCATTTTAACTGCTGCAGTGTGTAGAAAGCCTTATTAGAAGCTGCTGGTACTACTTCTGTGTTTGAAGAGGGAGCTGTTAAGAGTCATGCAAGGTGTTCTTCTCAAGGCCAGATATGCTGTGGCTTTAAACCTTCCACAGTTAAAACATGGGATCCTCATGTTCATCCCTCTGAGACCCTCGATGTCTTTACAGCCAAAAGATTTTGTGAAGCTAATGTCCTCTAGTGTGCTTGATGGTCAGTAGACTTATAAATTTTTTCTGCCAAGTATGTTTAAGGCATGCATAACCTTGAGACTGTACAATTCTATGACCTACCTACCTGTGGCCGTGCAGGAGTGTACCGCCGGCAGCTCCGGGCCTGCGGCCACGACCACAACATGCAGTGCAGTAACCCACCGCCTGTGGGGTGGATCCTTTGCCTACTGAGCCTGAAGGCGAGCAGCTTTGAGAGGAGAAGAAAGGAGGACGCGATCTCAGCAGTAACCAGACGAAGTTAATTCCTCGGAGAGGGCAAAGGAGAAAGAGCAAAGAACAAAGGAGTACATCAACTTATAAAGGGAGGTGGATCTCAGGGGTGGGGAGAGCTAACAACCAATCGGGAGAAGGTGCAGGCGGGGTTCGAGGTATGGCAATCAACATGGGGACCAATCTCAGCACGGGAAAGGGGAGTTTCCAGGGTTTGGTCCAATCATTCGACAACTTGTCGAGAACTTTCTGGATAGAGGGGCAAGACCTGGGCTTAAGTGACAGGACCAGGGGGTAGGGACAACAATGATGGATGGGAGGAGGGAGGATCTTGGGACAAACCAACTGGGGAGGCACAGGGGAACAAAGAACCAACCATCAGGGTACATGGAACCGAACTTCATACATAACAAAGCCATAACTTGGACAAATCCGTGCCGTCACACCTACCCCTTAAGAAAAATATCCCACCTATGTCTGAGTACATATTCTGCATGTTTATCTCAGTCATGAGACTTTTGATGCAGTATTATTTAACAAGAATGGGTAGTTGCAATGGTACATGCAATGATATATGCAATGCAATGGTGTACATTGACACATGCAATGGTATATGAACATTCTATCCCGAGTCTTACTTTCTTTACTTCCAGTAGAAGTTGGGATCTTTGGAGGTGAAGATACTGAAATTATTCTTTGAGAACCGAAAACACTTACAGTCAAAACAAAGTAGTGACTGCCTCTTTATATGATACTTGATGCATTTTTTGGCAGGTGCAATAAATTTCCAATATATTTTGCAGAAGAAGCACAAATAACATATTGTTTCTCTCAGTGTTAAAATATATAAAATGTTTTTAAATTTGGCCAGGGAACTAACGGCAGTTGTCTCACTGTATTTAACCTTGTTGGCATCACTATGGAAAACAAATTGAAGATGGCAGGTTTTCTCTGTATTTGGCATGTGAGTGTTATCTTTTTAAAAACTTGTTTGTGCTCTAAATAGAATAATGAGAAATACAGGTACAGAGTACTCTTGCTTGAATCAAGAGGAAAATGAAGTGGATTATAACAAGTATTTGAAGTATTTACGGTGGGGATGAATAAATAATTTAAAGGTATTGGATTTGAAGGAAGAGTGTAAGTGACATGCAGTTACACTTCCTCTCCAAAACAAGTCTTCACAGAATTTTTGATGAACAGATGATTTATGTTAAACTATTGGAACTGCAGACCACTCCAACAAAATCCTTGGAGAGCAATTTTGTTTGCTCTAGGAATGTCTGCTGTTTGTTTAAAAGACGGCTTTGGATTTTTATGAACGTCAGACTACCACACGTATTGTTTTACAACTGCTGCAATGGCATCGCTTATTTGCAGGTGAGCACTTAGCAGTATACAGGGACTGTATATACTTGATTCTGACAGTATCCAGATCAGACAACAATCACACTGAACTTCCTTTACCCCTGCTTATACTTTTCTTTGTATTTTAAAGCGTAATAAAATTATTTTCAAATTCTTAGGAACTTGGATAGTATTTTACTGCATTACCTTGTGTACTATTTATGAATGTTTATTTGGCATACTGTTGTATCTAAAGATTAATGAATTTTCAAATAACCAAATATGGAAAGAAGAAAGACTTTTTTCTGATTTCCAACCAATATAGTTACTTTCTCCAGAGGATCTGAATAATCATAAAAAATTAATTTTATGACTTTCTACTAAACATGGCTTTTTGTGAAGGTCTGAGGTTTTTGAATTGTGCTCTTGTAAACTATTTATTCCTTTATTTTACTCAGAAGTATTTTAATTTTGAACATTATCAGTTTCAAATCTATTGGTACTGTAGAAAAACTTCTCGAAATGTCTCATTTAATGACAGGTAAGATAAACACTTCTTTTCCAGTTTTATTCTAAGATCTGGTGTCTGTTTATTAGTTTCTTAAGCAAAAGTTACATTCATATGCAAGAATAGCAAAAAGGTGATACGTTATGTAACACTTACTTCCCAAAATAAAATTAATAGTTCAGAAATACCTTTATGTAGTAGAATTAGGGAGCTTCCTGTTCAGTTTTCTAAAATAGGACTTAATGCAAATAGATAATAAATAGCCATCTCATGAGGGTCAGGTTCATTATTTCAGGCTGGAGGATTAGATCCATTTTCATGTAAATATTGTGTTGACTTCAGGACTGCAGACGTGGACCTCCAGTTTTGTAAGTGGGACTGAGTATGCATACTCATTCCACTTCGCTTTTACACTATTAATGAGACAGAAGACACAGAAAAAACATAGTTTTCTTCTACCAGAAAGAGCGTTATTTGTGACTTTCATTTTTATTTCCAAGTTTAATTAGCCAACCAGTGTTTAGCATGGTGTGTTGCAGTGAAGTGTGCTTTCAAGGTGAAATAATAAAACTCATGAGTGGAGCAGTAGTCTTAGCCCTAGCACTGCCAGCTAACATCAATACACTTCTTTTTTTTTTCTTCTTTTTTTATTCCTCACAATTGCATAGAAGGGATGTGGAAACACCACAGATGCACACCAGCCTTCTTTTTCAGTAGTCTTGCATAGTTTCTGCAGCCCTCTTTAGCAGCTAGCTTGGAACCAGTTCTTAGAGTAAGTAGTACTATGTCAAGATTTTGATTTGGATTATTTGGATGTGTGGAATTAATTTCAGTGAGCATTCTCATGTGGTGAAACACAAGGTCTTAAATAAGGGTTGAACTCAGTCAGTCATAGTGACATTTTGCAGTACAGAGGCCCCTTAGGTCATCTTTCATATAATAATGAGTATGAACTGTGTCATGGTTTGGGAATGATACTCTCCAATTTAGTACTCCCATTAAAAAGAAAACCACAAGCTGCTCCCCTCCCTCCCTCTGATGGGAGACACAAAAGGCAGAGATCAGAGGGGTTGAGATAAGAAAAATGTACTGGAAACAATAATGGATATGAAAGCAAAGAGCAGCATTAAGAGTATTTATGAACAACCAAAGTTTGCAAAGAGGTGATTCACATGAAAAATGGTCTCCACGCCTGGGACAGTTAAGCAAAGGTGAACGGCTTCTGACTGGAAAAGGAACGCCCTGCTTCTTGGAAGAGTCCCTTTTTCCTGCCCCTGGCACTGACATGAATAGTATAATGTCTTGTCCATGCTCCGTCATGCTCAGCTGGGCTGGAACCAGGACAATGCAGGAAATAAATACTGGAAGAGCTATAGAAATCAGGAATAGAACATATTTTTCTACATATGACTAAAACTTATGTTGTGAAAAAAATGGCTTTGAACAGTTATCTTACTCAATTCAAGTTTCTAGAATGAAAGCAAAAGCTACAGTTCTAATTGATATGAGTTATTTTCATGGAAATGTTAGAAAGTCTAGCTTGTATTTCTAGATTATTTCAGGTGTCAGAAAGAGCTGATAAACTTTATTACAGTTGCAATGTTCTATGAATGAGGACAAATTTTATATTAATGCCTGCTTCTACTAGCTGTTATTTTCCTGTTATGTACTACAGGCAAACCATGGGACTTAATACTTTCATTTAAAGAGGGAAACAAAAAATAAAGAAGTGGTATTATACATATAGGCTTTTCTTTTTTCTTTTTGTGTTTAAAATGGAACTGTCAACTTTGGAAATTTAGTTGGACGATGGAGAAGTTACTTATGATTTATGCAGCAGTGTAATAATGTGTTTCTTAACTCATCTTAATCTTGAAAGTTTCATGCATTGTCTGGTTTTATAAAGGTATCTTTTCTTAACAGCTTGTTATTTGGAGTATTTTGGAACATGCTGGTCTCTGGAAAGAAGGCAAATGGCTTGGTCTCTGCAAAGTGGCATCTCTGGGCATAGCTGGCCTTCAATGTCACCAGATTTGTACCTTTTGCAGTTCAAATAGTCAGTGTATGTCAAGAGACAAAACTGATGTCAAGAGGCAAAACTGAAGTAACTGCTGTTGTCTAAAATATAAGAACAAAGATATTTCTCAGTGACATTCGTTCTTGAAATTAATTTGCTACCTTTTCTACTGAGTACCAAAAATGTCAGAGATGGAAATGCAGAAGATAATTTAAGTAGCTTAATCATCCTCAGTGTCTACAAATTGCACAAGATCACTTTGACAGAGTGCTGAATCATTTTAAAGACAACCTCTTCTTAGTCTACAGTGTCAAATTGTGGTCTTTATGAGCATTCTATGCTATTTTAGATGCCTTAAGGCCATTTAAAAATAAATTGTTTTTTATCTCCATAAGTTTTTCCCATTAAAATGGGAAATATTTGAAAATATTAAAATTCTGGAAAAGATGTAAACCCCCATGTACTGGTTGCTTTTCTTATATCACTTGTGATTTTCTCCATACATTTACTTTTCCTCATGTTTAAAAATGCTGTCTCATTTGGATGGCATGCATGGGTATACAGGCACACAAGGCTAAATGTTGGATCACACATAAAAGAGTGATAATTTTTGACTCATTTGAAGTATATCATCCAAATTTAAATTATAGAAATAACAATGCCAGATTAAACTTCACAGTACATCTCAATAAAAAATAGTTTAAAAAGTCTGACATGAATTTCTTTCCCGCCAATGGTATAATAACTACTTGTTTTACTTAGTTCATTCATTTTAATTTGGCATTTATTACATTTCTTTTCTCTGAGTCCTTCAGAGTTGTTTCCCTGTTCTATGATTTAAATGCTGCCTATCTCGTTTTCTTTGGTGAGGACAGCCAGTTGTTTTCGGGCTTTTTTTTTTCCTTTTGCTTTTTTTTTTGCTTTTTTTTCAGACCACTACTCTGTCATAATTGATTGATCTTCCTAAGGTGCCTTTTAGGGATAGGCATCCCTAAAATGTTGATCCTCTCTGTCCCATTCCTGCTTGTTTCCCTATCTCTTGTGACTCTCATATTTTTCTTCTTTCTGTAAAGGAATTAATGAAAAATATTTTTAAAATAACAAATATTATATTTGTGACACTGCAAGTCTGTAAGTAGTAAAGTTTTTGCATTGGACAACTGCAATTTTAAAGGCAGATCCTTTCAATTATCTCTAAATTAATGGTGTAAGGCTTAGTACAGCTGCTGTCCATAATTTTTTTTTTTCTTAGGGAAAACAATTATGATACATTGAATAGACAATGAATTTATAAGAAAGTCTAATGGTAGTTTCCTGTGATTTCTCAAAGTCTTCTTCTTGTCCAAATAAGAAACTGCGTTCTGTTTTCAGTGAATGAGTAGTAGTAAAATAATTCAATGCATTTTCAGCAGAAATATTAATTCCTGTGAGTAAAATGAATGTCACTAAATCTAAATCAGCTATTTATAAGGCAATTTAAAATAAGTATCTGCCCAATTCAGATGAATTATGTGAAAAGTTATAGTTATGAAAACTGGTCCTATCCTGAAAAAAAAATAATAGCTGTCAGCTGTAGTTTAACTCTGTAGTTTAATACAATTTGCATTAGTTTACCTCTTGAGAATTGTCTCATAGTGTAGGAACTAATGGAAGCTGCAACTCTGTCTAGTATTTTGAGGGAGTATCCTCATGATGGACTCTGCAACTGAGTTAGAGGGGGTAGGAAAATATCACAGAAATTACCCAAGTACTCTGGTAGAGTTTTGTGTCTAGCTGCATCTATTGGGTGGGTGTGTGAAGAAGAGTTAATGTTATTCTGAATAATGCTCTAAAGTGTTGAAAATTTTCAAGGTATGGCGAGAAAAAGAAATTAAAAATGTGGGATTTTAGATGCATGTTTCCTTCTGATGGTTATGCATTTATCAAACCTACTTGCTTTCCAAGTAGAGCAAGAAGATTTTTTTTTTCTGGAATCAACAATGGCATTTCTTGTGTGTTTGCTTTTTTGAAATATTAGTGAGTGATATATTTTTTTTTTTGAAGCATTTTGAATCAAATTTATACCTAAATGAAAAAGTATTTTTGCACTGCGTTTTCTCTATTACATAGCTACTAAAGTAATTGGCTTGTTTTCAGAACTACATTGAGCAGGAGAATTTCCCAGTAACTAGAACTTCCTAGGTTTTGCTTAGTTTTTGGTTCAAAGCTCCTTGTAGCGATTGAAGTTTTTGTAGATAAAGAAGATTAAATCAGGAGTGATTGAGCCACAGATCATCTTAAAGAAAGATCATTGGTAGGCTTTCTGTGTTAGGAAGTTTGTCTTGAAGGCGAAGAGCTGATGAGAATCCAAACATTTGCAGAATGTTTCTATTTGAAATAAGTTGAATAAATAATACTTAATTTATCTTTAAGCTTTAACGACTCATCTTTCATCAAAGAAAATAACCCAGCTTTAGATTTTTTAGGGGCTTTGAAAATACTGTGTGGCAGCCCCTGACACTGCACTGCCTGACCTTGCTGTGTGCCATTCTTCTTGCTGAAAAGGCATGCAGGAGGCACACTCACAATAATCTCAGTTTGGCACATTTACAGTGGGAAAGGCTTACTGTGTAAGCATGAGGCTTAACATACCATACCTTGTTGTAATTGCAAGTTCTAAGAAGGTCATCTCAGGTCTTTCATCCTTTGGTGTGGATGGGTTAAATTGTGTGTAGTTCGTATTGTAGCTTATTGGTTATTTGAGTTCTTTGACTGCAAGTTTGTGGACACTAGAACAGTAAATATAATTTGGAGCAAATATGTAACCTTATGAAAAATTCCAGTGTCTTAGCCAAAACTCTCCCACTCCCTTTATTGTGCAAAATTTTAATAATGCAATTTCTTCTGCCCAGTCCCTGTCAGTATTAATAGATACTTGTAAGTCCTTGATATCCACAACCAGCTGCAAAAATCTATTTATATGTATTTGCTCACTCTTTCTAGCTTGTTCCCTCACCTATAGTCTGTGCTACTGGAATTGTTCAGTATCATAGTGGCTGTGAGGATTTCAGAACACATGAGTAACTTACAGTGGATTTTAATAATTTTGTACCTGTTTGTCTCAAATTGATGATTTTGTTTTAAAAGCAGGATTCTTTTGTTTTCTCTATTTCTTTAATTTTGTATTACACTGAAATTCCAAGGGTAAGTGGTTCACAGGTAGGAACAACTTATCCAGTGTCAGGGTTTCTGCAGTTTTAAGGTTTTCCCTTTTTTATATATTGTCTTGCACAGTCATTTCTGAAATAATTGATTTATGTAGTGAATACTAAACTCCCTAATTTTACTCACTAAATAAAATGAAGGTGGTTTCTCCCTGTCTGTAGTGGTTTATCAGATCTCATGAGAAGAACCTAAAGATAAGGGGTTACCATCATTCCCTACATGGAGATTCATTTTTGCTGTCTCAGACTGGATATTACTTGTGGTAGCTAAATGAACTGAGGATCCAGAGTATCAGAAATGTATGATATGGAAGACCAGGTAAATTCTGAAATCAAGCATGCCTTTAAATGACCTGTACTTTGCCATTTTTTTGTAAACAGAATAATGGCGTTGAAAAACTCACTGCGAAACAGTTTGTTTTGGAAGCATGTCCATTTTGTGTGGCTCCCAAGAGGTGAAATGTAAATTCTTAAGAGGCTTGGGAAACAATCAAGTCTGGGACAGCAGTAGGTGTTACATGAGATGGCATTAGTTTCAGAACTAAACCATGTCATTTCGTGGACCACACATTCGAGTGGGATGTCAAACATGAGGTTAATGTGAAGAATTTGTGCTTACAGAATGAATTCCGGAAGCAGGAGTTAAATTCTGCCTAAGTGCAGCAAACTATGCAAAATTGGGAATCCTTGTTTTGGCTTCCTTATGAATTGTCTGGAATATGTCCATAACAGGGAATTTGAACAAATATGAGCGAAAAATCTTGGACTGCATTTGATTCAGATTATTTTATGGGTCGTATGTTCCTTCCCACCACTTCAGCCTTTCCTGTGAAAAGGCAGTAAATGTTTATAAGCTCTCTGCATCTCTCATGCACATTTTTGGCATATTTTGTACTTTTGTTTCTTTTTTGATAGAATAGCATGTTGGACTTGCTTATTACAGTGGAAGATCTGCTAGAGGGGTTTTTGAACTTGTTTTTTAAATGGAAACAGTAGTTATAGAATCATGCATTCCCTAGGAACCTCACCAATCGGTCAGCCAGGAGGTAAGAAATATCATGGCAGATCATGTGGATCTGTTTTCTCAACAATAACAAGGCTGCACTTGTTGTATAAGCATTAGACACAAAGCTTGTTATTTTCTTCCCCCTTATTGTTGGGGGGGGTTGTTTGTTTTTACATCCCCAGAGGACAAGGCATGGAAAGCAACCCTGCCAAGAAGAACTTGGAAAAGCTGGAAATGACCTTGCAATATGTGTTTGCAGCCCCAAAAGCCCCTGGGCTGCATCCAGAGCCCCATGAGCCACGGGGGGGGAGGGGATTCTGCCCCTCTGCTCTGGTCTGGTGAGACCCACCTTGGGCACTGCATCCAGAGCTGGGCTCCCCAGCATGAAAAGAAGGACAGGGACTTTCAGAATGAGTCCAGGGAAGTGCCACAAAGATGCTCAGAGGGCTGCACGCCTCTCATATGAGGAAAAGGGTCAGAGAATTGGGACCTGAAGAACAGAAGGCACTGAGGAGACCTTACTGCAGCCTTCCGGTACCTAAAGGAACCCCACAAAAAAAAATGGGTACAAACATTTTAGCAAGGTCTGTAGTTATTGAGCAAGGAGTCATGGCACTGAGCTAAAAGAAAGTTGGTTTAGCTTAGATACATGGGGTTTTTTACGCTGAGGCCAGTAAAACACCCAGAGAGAGCTGGTACATGCCCCATCCCTGGAAATGAAATTCAAGCCCAGATTGAGCAGCTCTGTGCAACCTGATCTGGTTGAATGTTCGTTGCAGCGGCATTGGACTAGATGGCTGTAGCAGTTTCACGTTCACTAATTTTGACTCAGTTTTGACTCAGTTTTATTGTTTCATATTATTCATTCTTTGTACTTGTAAGTATATAGGTCCCTTTCAACTCAAACTATTAAATGATTTTTTGTAAATAATAGGCATTAATAATGATTTCTGTCTCAGTGGAATCTGGGTGGCTCAATGAACAAATCTACTATATTTGTTGGAGTATCAGCATAGCATATCTGCAAGGTGGGACATTTTATCCTGTTTAAAACATACAAACACAAAAGCAATTTAATATTGAAAATTTTACATCAGATATATAGTAGATATGTGGTTTGAAATCTGGAGTTCTTTATATCTATGGGCTGTGCTTTTTTATTCCTGAATCTTGCAAATAAAGTAATTGTAGAGTTTGAATATCTGAAGTTGCCATCTTTGTACTAGATTGATATGAACTCAAAATATATTGGTAACTGTCTGTTAGGACCAAGTTGAAGATGCATATTGTTGTTAATCCATTTCAGCTAGGTTAATAAATTTATTATGTGCACAATTAATAGCAATTTCACTTGAATCATATTATCCAAACTTAAACTTTAGATTGTAAAAGGAAGAAGATTTTCCTGTAACTCAAGTAATCTTTGTAAAATCAGAAACTCCTTGTGAAGATCAAGAAACTGTTGAATAAGGAGAGATATCATTGGTTGTATCTAATCTACATTTTCTATATGTTATGAGGGAAGAAAGATGTATGAGACCTGAAATAATGTCAGTAAGAATCTGTGAAATTAGGCATTTCAGTAAGGTATGATGTTGACTTTTTGTGTTCTTTTTCCGTGCATACAGCTAAAACATTGTCTGTTGCCAGGACAATGGATCTTTATCTTAGTCTGGGTTAAAAAGTGAAAGCATTGCTTTTGTATACTCATATACTTCAGATTCCTTAAGGAATTACTATAGTAAGTGTTGGATTTAACATGGACAACATTCTGCTGAAAGATATGTCGAGGTCCTTGTTCTTTACCTGTATAACCCAGAGCTGAGCCATGCTGAACAGTTACAGTTTGATTGCTTTGTAGAAATCAATCTCTGTCTAGTTGTGTGTCCTGTCAGGTTTAATTGTAACCATTTGGAATTTTCAGACTATGTTACATGTATGGAAATCAGTATTGTTGATCTAATATCCTGGAGGGATCTCAACGTACATAGATACTGTAATAACCATATAAATACATATAAGATAAGCATGTTTCATAATTGTTGGACACAAGATTTTATGATTATTTGCTTTTTGATTCCAAATAAAGACAGGATATTCACACTGATTATCGTTTTTAACCTAGTGCTTAGTACTTGCCTTAAACGTCTTGAAAATTATTGCAGTGTTGGGTATTACAACCATTTTAGCAATATGAGGTACATAATCAGGACCTAATACACGGCTTTCTTCTGCCGTAAGCTTTGCTTAAAAGAATATACCTGAGTGAAGCATGAAGGAAGGTGTGTTTCTACCAAGCATGGACCTCAAGTCCGTGCAATATAAATGTATCTTTTCCTCTTTCCAGATGCATAGCTAAAGTCACTTAGCAATTTATTCTCATGTCACATTACATAAAATTGTGCGGTTATAAGAGAGCTTAAATATTAAAGTTTTGAAGGTAATTTATGGGTGGCATGGGAGAATTAGTAATCGAAACAGTTATGGAATTGGAACCAGCTGTGGAAGCTACATAGGAAATTGTTCTTCCTTCCTGCAGTAACAGAGACATGCTGTAATTTTTAACCCTTGTCCCCCTACCTTCACCTTGTGGTTGCAAATCTTGGCAAGACTAGCTGACAAACACACACACACACACACACACACACACACACACACACACACACACACACACACACACACTCACTCACTTTTAATTCCTTACCCTAATTATTTGGTAAAATTGTAGACAGCTGCAGTCATTTCACTAGGTGGGATGTTACACATAAATTTCTGTCTCTCAAGATCCTACAGTAAACTTTTGAATGAACGTGTTTCACAATTACGGTTGAAGAACTATTGAAAAGTCAAGTCTGTGGACATCTCTCTCTTTCTTGAGCTGTAGTGGTTTAGTTTGCTGATGGTAGTATGTTTGTTAAGAAAAACAGCATCCCTAGGGAATATGATTCACCATCGTTGCTGAAAACCTTATAGCAGATGCCTTGAAATAAGTATTATTTTTCCCATTTTCAGATGAAGAAACTTGAGGTATGTAGAAGTGAAAGAAATTGCACAGTCAGAGGTCAAGGATTGGTCTACACCAATGGTATATTTTTTCAATTTTGGTCATTAAAACACAAACAATTTAAAAGAGATGGCTTGCTAATGAGGTTGCCATAATATTGGTATAGAGCTTGTATTATCCTGATGCATATGAAATTCTATGGTAACATGTTCACCAGAAGTTGTAAAATTAGCATAAGGCTCTTTTTTGAGAAGAGGAAAAATGCATTTTACTTGAGTTGCAGTAATACCATTTCTGTTTTAGGTAGCAATGCCAAATATTGATCATCTATGATTGTAAAATTTTTTAAAGTTTTGATGAGCCCAGGATTGTATTGCTGTTGATGGACTTAATTTCACTGCTTTCACAACTTGCAAAAGAGGCTTTAATACTTATTCTACTGCGTATGTAATTTTAATGTACTTCCATAGAATTGCATGTAATTAAAATTGGGGTTTGCTGTATGAATTACAAAGCCTTAGTAGTATTATTGACTTTTTAAATATACAGGGGAGAGGAACATTTTTTTTAAAAAGGGTGTTTAACTTTTTACATGTTTCTGAATTGTAAGATACTTCATCAGTACTTTGATTTTGACAGAAGTTAAATCTAGTGAACATTAAATCTATTTTAAAGAGTGAAAAACATATAAGTGCTCATGGTTTATCTTGGTGAGTCAGGTGAAAGAACTTCATGCTCTTTATTCTCTAGAGTTTTCCAAATGGTGGTAATGATAAAATCTGTGTAATTTAGATAAAAGATGTTTTGCTGCAAGTTTAATGTAAATAGTTAAATAAACTGGCTAGCAGGCTGAAAATTGTTATGCATTAACAAATGTTAAGTTCAGTCTGGTTGTGCATCCTGTTTTGGTTTTGGATTCTTTCATGGGTGTCTTTTACGGCATATTCCTTGTGGTGGAAATCACACATGGACTCTGTGATACAAAATTTACAGAAGCTCAATGTGAAATAGGTGAATGCCTGTTTGCATCTGAACTAAGCATTTGCCACTTCTACTCCAAAGACTTAAAAGTTCACAGTTATTTGTCCTTTCTGATTTCATAATTAAGCTATGGCTTGGAAACCTACCAACCTGAACAGAGCTTTCAGAGTTTGTTTTGTTTCTCCTCATTGTCACCTGATCTATGGTTATGTGAGCTGTTTTACTGTTGCAGAGTAAATGCAAGTATTCCATTATGTTAAAAGAAAGTACTCTATTCAGCTCTAGGGAATAACCTTAATAAAGGATATGCCTGACTGAAAATGCTAGACATTTTTTTCATTCCTAACATGGCAGGTAGCAGTAATGTTTTGTATATTTTTACTGTAGTAAAATTGTGGTTTGACTGAACATGGGTACTTTTTGGTGGTATGTGGCAGTTGTACATAAGTTTCAGCAAACTTGAAGTATTTGTATTTATACCCATTTGAAACTGAGAAGATAAAGATGAAACAGGTGGGTGTTTTATGAGTGGAATGTAACTGGAATACTCAGCTTAAGTAAACCTGTCTCCCAGAAACTGCAGAGGAAACTTGAATGACTCCAGGCAATTTTAGATTTAAATCAGTTTTATCAATGATTATAACTTGTTTTAGAAAAGGCTTAAGAGAATTTCTTTGGTATACATTGTGAAAACAATTCCTAGGTCATAATCACTAATATAAACTGTGACTTCATAAATCAAAGGCTTGTTACAAATTTAGAAATTTATCTGAATGAGATTTTGGGATCTAGATGAAAAATAACAACCTCCTGAAATCTTTTTAAAAGTAGCCCCCAGAAGACAGATCAAGCAGGTTTTTTTATTGTACTTTAGAACTACGATGTTTATGTCTAAAATGGTGCTTGCAAACATGCTGAGATTCTATTTGTAATACATTTTCTAAACTGGTAAACCACTGGAGTCTTTTCAGAAAGGGATGTGCTGATAAGTGGCATGAAAGGGAAGGAGAGAATTAATTGATGTTACCTGTTGTGTCATGGCACAGTCTCTGAGTTACCATTTGACCCAACATCTAATAAAATATGTTGTATTTGGGCTATAATAACATTGAAAATTTTCTACTTTTAGGCAGTCATGTTGGAATAAAGATTTAATCTAAGGTCCTTTTCCTTGCTGGTTGAACCTGACAAAACAGTTAGGTTCAGATTATAAGAGAAAAATTACACAAATCTGTGAATTAGATGATGTTGGAAGAAACTAGACACAGTACTATTTCCATGTTGAATAATTAAATTTACGTCCTGTAGGTATTTGAATGAAAGCTTATCTACTTAAAGCACATTTTTAATTCTTGAGTGCAGACTGAAGCAATACCTCTTAGTTCACTAAAGGAAAGAATAACATCTCCTTGATTTTCCTATATTTACAATTTAAGATGTAAATCCTGCGCTGTTTTGACTGACCTAAATTAAAGGCTGGAAACTGGAAACAATATAATTTTGTATGGTCCTTCTGATATTTCTGTTACTTTTGAAGATTTTCTGCATCATGCTGTTATAGTTACCTATGTATTTCCATGAGTAATGGATATTTTGGGTGTGTTGTGGGAATGCCAGCCAAGATAATTCATACCAGTGTTTGCATGCATCCTTCTGTTTTCCACAATGTTTTCCTTTATCTTCAGACCAGAAATTTAGATAATACAGACAAACATGCCCTAATTCATTCAACTTAATCAAGGCACCTGTACTAGGAATTCACATGCTTTGCACTTTCCTGAATAATTCATGAAGAGGGGAGGTTTAAAAATGATTTTTTTTTTGGTACATTGATTCTTCTTCTTGAATTGTTTTCTTATTTTTGAAGGCTGTATTAGGAAGTCTGATGAAAGTTGTTTCCATATTTAGATGCATCACATTTAGAAACTCAGATTATATGAATCTGGGCCAAGCTGAGTTTAATAACGTGCAAGTTTGCACGAGAATACATCTGTCAATTCCTACACCTAAAAGAGAGGAAATTAGAAGTTGTTGAAATGTCCTTTCAAAACTGTATGCTTCCTTCTGCATGGAAGTTTGTGGGTAATCCACTCCTGTAAACCACCCCCCCCCCCCCCAATTTATATTTTGCTGTTGCTGTAGAACAGCATCTTGCCCATCTCTCATATTGTAGTTTTTCATATTCTGTCTTTTTCTTGAGTGTTCACTTGTGCAACCTTAGTGTATATCTTACACGTTTATTTTCAGTTTAATTTACAGCAGAAAGGAGTGAATAATTGTGACTTGGAAAACTTGCTCATTTTACAAGTAGTGTGGTTTTAATCATGCATGATTGTGGAACAAACGTGACATCACTGTGTGTTTGTTTGAAAAACTGGTTTAAAAAAGAACAGAAAAAATAAATTAGAACAGTTACTGTTGCCTTCACCTTTCACTGCTGTCATGGAAAATGCATCTGAATGTCTAACAGCTGCAAACATTTATCTAGTTTGAAAAGAAGAATGAGGTATGTTTTGTTCCAGATTTGTGAAATACTCCCCTTAACCTCCTTTTATCTTTCTTCAAATAATGTTTCAGACTTAATATTGAAGAACAGGACAGGGTTCTGTTCTCTCTGCTCATCATCGCTAAAATAGTCTCCCTATTTCCTTCGCTTGCATATTGAAGTTGGATGCGAGGTAAAGAGGAAAAAACTGCTTGTTTGTGGGCCTGAGGTTAATTCCAACACAAGAAAGTTGTGCAGGTGTCCCCCTGTGAAGTTTTATGGACTTCTAGAACTTCTTTACACTGAAAAAAAGAATTCAGGTTGTATTTTAAGTGATGTATGAGAGAGGATACTTGACCTGTAAACCAAACACATTTTGATACAGACAATAACAAGCAACAACAAGCATGAGTTAAAGCCTTCTGCTCTTCGTATTAACATGTGTTTGTGCCTAGATACTGCAGCAGTTGGACCAGATTTCTTTGGTGGTCGAGATAAACAGTGGCTTATCTCCAGAATTCACTGGTTTTCTGTGGTATTTTATCTGTCTAAACATTACAAGTTGCCCATGGAGTCTCCCTCTCTGGAGATAATCAAAACCCACCTTGGCTGAATTCCAGTGTCACCTGCTACAGGTGAACCTGCCTTGGCGGGAGGGTTGGACTGGATGATCCCCAGAGGTCCCTTCCAACCCTGACCATTCCGTGATTTTGTGAAGAGCTTGTGCTGTTGTATCTGTCTGCTTTGGGAATTACTGTGTTAGATATCCTGTCCTTTCTGTTGTGATTGCTGATGAGTTGTCTGCCCATATTTTTGTCCTTAAAATGTTTTAAGGGCATTCTCTTTCAGTATGTAACATAATTTACAGTATGAACATTTTTATAAGAGATTACATTTCTCTTTTTAACTCTTTCCTGTGATCTAAATTACTTTTTCTTAATTGCACTTACAATTTTGAACATTTGCTGAAGAAAGTAGAAGAAGGAGAAAATTGGTAGTATTTGGTCACAGGGCAGATTTCAGCACTGTCAGTCTGTATGCTGGTGTACAAAATAAAAGCCTTTCAAATGGTCTCAAATTTTCCTGCCTTCCCCACCTTGCCCCTCAGCAGTGTGACATTTGCTTTTCCATGCATATCAGTCATTTTGGATAGGAAGAGAATAAGATTTAAAAAAAACTTGAAAGAAAACATGAACATTAGTATTTAAACAAAAGGCCCAAAAATAGAAAGTTCTTTTTTCTTAATTGCCAGAAGGCTGAGATTTGAATGAGTGAAAAAAATGACAGAGTGAAAAAAATGTTTTTTCTCTGGAAATTATATTACTGTGGGTACCCAGAAAGGTTCCTATTTAAGGGCCTGATGTGTGAAAGATTACCTATAGTTTGCAAGTCTCATACAATATAATTTCCATACATATACAAACCTCTGCTAAGAGAACAGTAGAGGTTCTTTTAGGTATAAATGTATTTAGGTATAAATACATAATTATTCCCTTCTCTAAATGGACCGTGAAAAAGTAATTTTGGTTTATTTGATTTTTTTGTTTTGTCTTTGATTTTTCTCAAGATATTCTGGGGAGACTAGTGTAGTTTCAGCCTCTGGCTGCTAGTGGCATATTTTCTGAGTATTGTTTGAGAACAAGGAAGCTCCCAAAAGGAACAAGGAAAAAAAAAATCCATCGTATTTACTGACAGTAGTGCAGAGAAGAGAAGATTGTTGTTATAGGTGTTTAACACAGGCGTATAACACTCAACTAGGGCTGGAATTCTCTGAAAAAATTGAAACTCCATAGTATAGATGTGATTTGCAGTGTCCCTTTGCAGGAATTGCTTTTAAGGTAAGACTATTCATTTTGAGAAAAGATGGTTAACTCATAGAATACACTATTCCACAGATTTAATATATATTATTCTTATGTCAGCCAGGGAATTGACAATTAAAAAAAATATTAGGAGATATATCAACACCATAACTGTTTTCATCTATTTCTGCTGAAGCAGAAATTTAAAATCTTGTCTTTTCCTCATGTTCTTTAAAAGAAAATAACAACAGCAACAACAAAAAAATCCTGGAAATCCTGGAAAGATTTGATCTCCTCTAGTTTTAATCACAATACAAATTTTTCAGAACAGTATTAGTGAAATCATAGAATCAGTTTGTGTAGAGTGAACATCTGAAATCTAAGCAACAGCTAAAGTCCTGGAAATGCAGGTACACTTTAGACAAACTCTATCCTTTTTTTTCACACTTTCAGTAATATTCCAGTATACATGATATCCAGATGTTCAGATCAGCATAAACGTATTAGCTATATTTCCCTTTCAAAGAGTGGGAAAAAAAAAGGATTTTATGGCAGCCATCATTCTTTGGAATGTAATAACTGGAAAAGTGGTAGTTGCATCTAATTATCTTGCGTGCTTATGTGCTGTAGCACATTAGAGTTACAGCACTCTGAGTTATTTAGAAAGTTCATGATTAACTAAAATAGAATAAGCCACCTTGGGTTTTTGTAAATGTTTAGCTAATTTGAAGATTTTACGCCAAAATATGGCATCCATGTTCCTGGATGTTGTTATCATAATTTTTTTGTTTTGAATAGTCTAAACAGTTACTTTAACTGTCAGACATCCCTTGGACACTGCAGAACTTAGCACCAGTAGCAGTCGCCAAGTGTCTGACTTTCAGGCTCAGGATGCTTGATTTATTAGGTGGCAAAATATATTCCTGTCTGTTTTTCTTCCCTAAAATGAGTAGCTGGAATACTGTTCAACATGAGTGCTGTGTAAAGCAAAAAATGTTTTCATGTCAATGCTTCACTCTTATAAAACAGGGAAATTAATTATTGTCACTTGAGGGAGCTAGCAATTAAAATAGTAAGTTTGTTCTAGATACTTTTGTTTATTAATAATTTTTTTTTTCTTTGACTTACTGGAAGACCTCTCAAAGTACTTAAGATACCCTCTGAAAATTTAATTCAGTGCTGACACAATATAGACATACAATATCTACCTTTGTGGTAAGGTACATGAAATGAAGAAGTCTATAGTGTTCCCGTGCAGAAAAGCAGCCTTACAGTGATTAAGATAAAAATGCAACAGAGGGTTTCTGTGAAGGCCTCTGATTCACTAAAATAGTACATCTTTTGTTGTGGGTGATGGCTGTTGTGAGGGAATCTTGGTAACTGTTTGCTTTTCACACTTTGGTTTTTATGGAATGTGCTTCGATGGCAAGTGCAGGCAATGGCTATGTGGCAGTTTTTTGCATCCCAAGAACAGCAAATAATCAGTCTATAGTGTAGAGAATGATGGAGCATTGAAAACTTAATTTGTATTATAATTATACTTTTGTCTGTGTGATTTATAGTGTTAGTTGGACAATAAACTCATTTTCATGATCACAGCTTCACTTGGGCATTTTGAGTTACATCTCCTTCTCAGCTTCTAAACCACCAAGTCTGTGAAAGTGTCACTTACGGCCATGTGGGTTATACCTTTTTGCATGTCATATGGAGCTATTGGTGAACCTTTACTGTTACCTTGTGGTGGGCTGACCTTGGTGGATGCCAGCTGCCCACTAGGCTGCTTTATCATTCCCATCCTCAACAGGATGGAGCGGGAGAAGAGAGGAAGATGGATTAAAATCATATGGATTGAGATAAAGGCAGTTTAATGAAGTAGAAATGAAGGCCACATATGGAAACAAGAGAAAGCAGAAGATTTATTCTCTACTTCCCATTAGCAGGGGGTGTCTTGCCACTTCCCAGTTGGGCTTCAGGGAGCAAAGTGGCTGCTCTGGAAGACAAATTATGAGTGCACATGCACAACCCCCATGCCCTCCCCCCTTAAAGACCATCTCATTTCAACCCCTCTGCCATGGGCAGAAATACCTTCCACTAGGGCAAGTTACTCAGAGCATCATCCAATATGGCCTAGAACATTTCCAGGGATGAGACGCTTCTCTGTGCTACCTGTGCCAGTGCCCAAACACCCTCAAAGTGAAGAATAATCCCTAATCTAAATGTACTCCCTTGTAGTTTAAGTGAAGTTAGAAGGGTAGGTGTGACAAACCAAATATAATGAAAGTTTTAGTTTTATCAGAGAAGTAAAAGATGGAACTGTTAAAGAAGATAAAACAAGTATGAAGGTAATTAGCCTGATGCAATAGACTTTTCTGTGAAGCATGAAAAATAGTGAAGGGATTGGCAGAGATGGGTAAAGCAGGTGATTTAACGTGTAATTTAAAATGTGCATAAAGTTATTTTAAAATCATATTTTGGCAACAGAAAATTATACCAAAGATGTCAGGCATCAAGAGGATAAGTAGTGTCTGTTTTAGGAATCTAGAGTGGTGCCAGATAAATAAGCATTTTGATGGTAATGATTCCCATGACCTTTGCAGAAAGTTGCTCAAAAGTACTTGAGTACTTCTATTATATTTCTTTCTATGTGAATTTAAATCTTCCAAAGAGGAAAAAAAAAGAAAATATTTTCCTGTTTTAGTGTTAAGATGGTATCATACTCTTAAAACAATTATTCATCGTATTTTTGGGACTATATACATTCAAATAAAAATGTGAAATCAGTCTCTGGTTTATGATTTTCCTATTTCTTCTCCTCCTGTTACAACTTGTGTCATGAAAACCTTCTTACTTTAACATATATGTTGCATTAGTGGGTTTTTTTGGGCATAGCACTCTCTTCACAGAGGTGAATTTTCTTTTTTTTCCAGAACCCTGTCAAGAAAATCCCAGATTCCCATGAAATTACACTCCAACATGGAACAAAGACAGTAAGTAATAACATGTTTTCAGCCCTTCATGGTTTTTTAGAACTGTGCCAGTCTCTGAAATAAGTTAAAAAATACTTACCAGCTGAAGTTCAAGAAACTATTTTTTTCCTTGATTTGTTTTCTTAGTCAGTCTCTTAGTGCAATTGAAGGTGTGTTTCATGACCACCTCTTCAATTTCGTGTAATAGCCTAAATTTGGCGCCGTTCGACTCAATTGTAGTCTCAGTTTCATCAAGTTCTCTGTAACTGTTAGAGTTTTTCTTCTAGGATAGACCTTCCTAATATGTGAACATGGGTCTAATCTAGACTTTTCTTTGGTCATGGGTTTAAAGGAGAATGCTATTGCCAGTGAACGTTATTGACTTCTTTGCAGCTGAGAACTTCATTCTACTTCAATCTTTTAGTGCCTTTTGTACACCATTCTCAGTTTCTTGAGATCTTGTTCTTCCTTGTGTTTGACTGCATATTTTCCAGATTATGTCTCCACTACTGCTCCTTTGCTTTTTTTCAAAGAATCACAATCCAATTTGGAACTACCTTTTTTTGCTCTATATATTTCTGTCTCTGTATAGTCACATCTAACATAAATTAAATTGTTTTTGTGGGCTGATTGACCTGTAAAAATGCATTGCATTACACTAAATAAAACAGAGTGTATTTTTCTACACACAGTGCATGCAACTGCTTTGAATGTTAATTTCTATGAATACTAGGTTTTGCAGGGTGGTTTTTGCAAATCAATTTCCCATTTTACATGTGACAGTAACTGCTTCTGCAGTATGTTTCTTGAATACACGTCCTGACAAACTTTGTTAGGTAAAATTCTTTGATTTATTTTTCTCTATATTAAACCAGTAAATCTTTTCATGGTTTCTTAAAGAGAAAGCTCATGTTATTTCTAACTAAAAGCCCTTGTAAAGTGGAAGTTACAGTTCTGGAAGACTTCTGAGATATTTTGACTACAGGAGAATGCAGCTGTCATCACCTAGAACAGAGGTGAATTGTAATGTGGGATATATATAGAACAGCTGGATTAGACTGGATGCAATAAATGAAACATAAAATTGAAAAAAATTCTCTTCTGTAGTAGGGCCTTCTTTTTGTGGTTTTGTGTTGGTTTTTTGTTTTGTTTTGTTTGGTAAAACAGTAAAACCATTTACCCATGACCTTAGACACATAAGGATGGGAGTAACTTCATATATTGATTTTGGTGTTTTGCCTTAATATTTTTAAATACAGTCTTCTCATTATGTTCATACAGTGTACTGTATTTCAGCTAAACTTATATATCCCATCTGTACCTCTTCAATCTAGTGAATATGGATTTGATGATGACTCTATTCCTGTGCAGCTGAGAAATCTCAGGAAAGATTTCCCAAGCTAGAGATTCTTCCCAGAAACCTGATTAATTCCCCATTTTTCCTGCTTGTACAATGTAATAGGAATTACTGTTTGCAATGAAACTTCATATGTATTTTTTATTTCTCATGGTACTTTTGATATATAGGTGGGTATGAGAAAGAATGTGGAATATGTGCTTTCTAATACCTTATATCACAACTGCTCCCTCATATAGGTAGGAGTTATTGAATAGAACACTTCAGTGTTCTGATTAATCTGGAGATGCCCAATTTTTCTGCATGTTAGAAATCATGAATGGAATGGCTAGGGTTCAAATTTTCCATTTAAGTTGTAAAAGGGGCATAGTCTTTTTAGAAACACATGAGAGATTACACATTTTAAAAGACTTCTGCAAATAAATTCCTCTGAATTACAGCAGGACATTTAGATTAAGGAGGAGTCAGTTGCCTGGTCAATAGGACCATCATTTCTGCCACATCCTGGTTTTCTTGAAAGTACTGTTTTCAGACAGTTGGCTATACCAGGGCATTGTATAGTTGAAATACTGTGAGGTACCTGCATTACAGAATCACAGAATTTTCTGAGTTGGAAAGAGAGTCACAAAGATCACCAAGTTCACCTCCTGGCACTGCACAGCACCATCCCCAAGAGTCACACCAAGTACCCAAGAGCATTGTCCAAACACTTCTTGAACTCTTGTCAGCTGCTGTGACAACTTCCATGGGGGGCCTTTTGCAGTGCCCAATCACCCTTTGAGTGAAGGATCTTTTCCTAATACATTTTCAAAGACTCTTTGTGAGAGAGTATCAAAAGCTTTACTTATATCCAAAAAGATCACATCAACTGGCTTCCCTTGATTAACTGGAAGGGTTACCTTGTTGTAAAAGGAAATCAGGTATGATAAGCAAGACTTTTCTCTCATGAAGACATGCTGGTGGCAACTGATGACTGCATTTGTCCTTCTTGCCCTTCTTGAAAACTGGGACAAATTTTGTCAGTTTCTAGTCGGCTAGGACCTCTCCAGATTCCCAAGACTGATGAAAGTCATCCAGAAAGGCTTTTGGAATAAGATCTTCGAGCTCTTCAAGGATTCTCACGTGAATCTCGTCAGTCTCTATAGGTTTGTAGGGATCCACTTGGAGCAGCAGATCTGCAATTTCAGGATGGGCTGGGAGTTGATCATTCTCACAGTCATGGTCTGAGACCCCCCTTGGTCTGTTAGAAGACAGAGGCAAAGAAATCTTTAAACATCTACCTTGTCTCTAACCTCTTTATGAAGGACACATCCTTATCTGGTAGTGGGCTGATATTATTTCTACACTGCCTTTAGCCATTAATATTCTTGAAAAAAACCAGATCTTGTTTCCCCCCACGGTTCTGGGCAGCTTCAATTCCAGCTGAGCTTTGGCTGCACAGATTGTCTCCCTGCAGTATCAAGCAGCATCTCTGTATTCTTCCCATGCCACCTGACCTTGCTTCCAGGGCATATACCTTTCTTTTTTGCCTTATTTCCAAGAGAAGATCCCTGCTCAGCCAAGCCAGCCTTCTGCCTCACGTGCTTAATTTCCAGCATTTGGGAACAGCCTGTCCTCGCCTTAGAAGATGATGCTTAAAAAGTGGCCAACACAGAGCTGGTGAGGAGCAGCAGGAACCTAAAGGAGAAGATGACTAGAAATGAGTCTTTGATAAAATAGGGAATAGCTAAGTGAACTTTTTCTCTGTGAAACTGGAAAAAGAAAACTCATAAGAAGACCATTCTATTTCATATAACAAAATCTAAAATCTAGGAAAGTGAATTGTCCATCTTAAAGGATAAATTTCATCCATACATGCTGTTTTTATTGGGACAATTGTTTTCTGTAGGTTACTTTTTCCATTATTTTGTTTTCATGTTTTAAAATATTTTCTGTGGGAACTATTCAACAGTTTACATAAGTTTTAAAAGTCTCCATAACATAGCGTATATAGATGTATACTAAAGCTTCAGAAAAAAAGTACAGTAGTAGACTGATATATCTGTGAGACAGGACTTTTTGGTGGTATTACTATGTGTCTGCATTAAGTCATAGTTCCTGTCAGTACTTTTTCTGCATGTGTGTGAAGAAGAAACATAGGTAAGTGTCTTCTGTGTAAAATTATTGTTAATTTTGTACATCCATATTTAGAATTTTTAATACAGTTTTAGGTATCTGAAAGTAATTCCCCTGTGCTCTTTTCTTCACTGAAGACATTCGGTGTTGCTAACCTGTAGTCATGACACTATTCTCAGGTGTTACCCTCCACTCAGAAATGAAGTTTTTTTGTCTTTTATTATGTATACAGTGGTTTTGTTTCATTGGAGTTTTTTCCCCCCTTGGTTTTGTATAAGTTACATATTCTTGGTGAAGTATAGTATTATTTTTTTTCCTTCAGAATTTTCTGGTTTATCTCTTCAAATGCTCTTCCTGGCATTTTATAGAACATTATCATCATCATCATCTTCATATTCATCATCATCATTATCATTACTACTACTACTACTACTACTTTATTGTGATGGAGAGTATCTTTCTTCTTACTGAAGGGGTTTTTCAAGGTGATGACTGTCTATCTTATAAAGGTGTGATGACCCATATTTTTGTTTTATTTTTGTTAAAAGAAATTTGCTTGTTACCCATGGGCTACATTAAAATGTAAGCATGAATTCCATCTGAGTTTTATCTTTTAATTAAAACTTCTTCAGACATTTTAACATTTCAGCTTAGGTATAATTTTGAGTCATTCCAAAAATACTGTTGTTTAATATTTTTTGATTGAACTTTTCAGCACTCTCTTTTGCAGATGACTTAATGTTTTGAGAATTAGTCTCTTGATATCTAAATTAATTCAGCACATTGTCCAGATAATATTATATTAATGTTTGAAATCATAAAAGTAGATACAATATTTTCACAAATATTGAAAGGAAAAATAATTTTGAAGGTAAATTACTTTAAATAATTATTTTACCTAATTTCTGATGAAAGGTCTTCTGTTGCCTTATTTCTCCACAAAGTGTTTTGAACACTACTGTTTATTTTAGCACATGAAATACTATTTATTGTACTATAGAACATTACCATTCTTCAAATGGAGAATTAAAACAGATTTTCAGTTTAATTGCCATTTTACTTGGTCTGTAATTTGAGAGTAAGAGATGAGAGTAATAAGCATTAGCATTCTTTCCTCAAAATTTTGATTAGCTCTGAGAAGCTGGTTTTGTATGTAAAAGAAATGGGTTTTGAGAAGCTATTTTGACCTGTTTTGTTATAATACTGTCTTTTTAAAAATCTGTGAGTACAATTTTCTTCACAGAAACAGAACTTAGCCACATTTTGCAATAAGCTGATTATGGTTTCTCAGCTGCCTTTCAATGGTTTATCCAGACTGTGTAATTTTTCCTTCCATTCTTCCTACTTCTTCAAAAGCACTAAGACTTTATTCAAGGTAGGGAAATTTCAAAATGAAAATATAGCTAAGATATTTTAGTAATAAACGAGTGCACTGGGTTCTTTGGGGTTGGGTTTGGGGGTTTTTTTAACTTTTAGTAGTATTTTATGTTTTGGTGATAACCTGAAGAATTGTAGAAAAAGTAAAAAAGCTTGAATGACTAGTATTAGAATTTTTTTTTCTTTACAGGTTTCTGCTTTGGGGTTGGATCCTTCAGGGGCTCGTTTGATAAGTGGTGGATATGATTATGATGTAAAGTTTTGGGATTTTGCTGGAATGGATGCCTCTCTCCAAGCTTTTCGGTCACTCCAGCCTTGTGAATGGTAGGCATGAAGACTGCCTTGTGCATGTTAACCTTCTGGTAGAATGCACAAAAGCCTTATAGGGCAGCTTGTTTAAAAGCCTCTTGAATAACAAGGAATGTGAACCTAAGAACTTGTGTACTTATTTCTTTTCCTGCTTTTTACAGTGGCTTGCATATTTTCCCCTTTTAGAAAGCTTCAGGTGAATTGTCCAACACAATTGTTAATGCCACATCAGAAAACCTCTCAAAGACAAGTTGACTATCATAGTTGTAGCTGCATTAATAGAGTACATTTTTAATATGTATTCTGCTTATATAAAACTAACTAAGAGAAGAAGCAAGTTAAAACAAATGACCCCATTGTGGAGAGCCTCTTTAGTTCCTGCGAGGATTTCTGAAGGGAAGGGTGATTTATTTAATTTTCATGAAATCCTCTGTTTCAGAAAGCATTAGTCCTTTACATTGCAATGATCACTGAATAACAACACTGTGAAATACTGTCTTTCTTAAAGAAAAAATATACTTATTAACATTTATTTCTATGTTTCTATATATGCAAATTCAAAAGAAAATGCAGGAAGCATTTTTTGAGAATTACTTCCATACTATCCATATTGTTCACTGGTAATTTTGAAAGTAAGTGGAGTGAGTTCATTGAAGTATTCCAGAGAACTGGAATACAAACCTCTTTCAACAGTACTGCACACTGAACTTTCTGAGAAATATACTGCATAAAATAAAACACAGTGGTTTTAGCAAGGTACATTCTGATGTCTGACTTATGTGGTACAGTTTATAAGATACTTTGGTATGATTAAAAAAGGGATTGAAATTTATTATACACAATATGAGTAGCACTTAGAATGTCTATTTTTAAGCATTGCTATCTTAAAAAGCTACAGCTGAATTTTGGTCAATTTGGAAGGCTAGAATGCGTATAATTGACTGTAGATATGCCAAAAATCTAGATAATGTGAGAAGAAGTTAGGACTGTTTTCCGAACAGTCCTAACTGAAGAGGTGGGAAATAGAAAGGAATTCTACTATTGTTCTGAAGTGCGAAAATCAGAAAAATAACAAGTGTGCTTGAATGCATTATGCAATTCCCATCTCTCTGACAGACCTTGACTTCTCATAATAAGCTGACAAATGACACATTTACTTTGAAAACATAATTAAGTAAACATGCCACTTAGAAATAAATAAATAAAAGTTTTCAAATGTAAAATGACATTCAGACTTTGCTGGCATGAGTTTCATTTACGTGATTAGTTAGCCGGATATAAATGGTATTGTCCTTCCTCTGTCATAACTGAGCCGAAAGTCTTTACTTCCACAGCAGGAAATTATTTTAATGAAGCATTTCAAGTTTAGCAGACAAGTGCATTCAAATTTAGTAGTACTTGCTAATAATGGTGTAAAACATAAATGTTGTATAAAAATCACAAGTATATTGTATGTTAATGTTCTGTTTCAGGAAGAGCCTTCAGATAAATCGATAAGCTCCTTTTGGCAAAAAACTAATGGTAAAATATGAACTTAAAATATTTGTTATTCTTGACATCGTTCATTTAGTGTGTTGCAAGAATCTCACAAGCATTTTATATAAATGTTCGTCGTGAAATTCCTGTGGTTTGAGTACATCGATGTATAAATAAAGTACTTAAAACATAAACATGAAGTAATATTAGAAATAGACTTGACTGGTGTGAAGTTTGGAAATTACATTTATGATGCAAGTCTCATGAACTAATCTTGGGGATTTAAAAATAATTATTATTTAAATACTACTTCTGTGTCTTTTTCTAAACATAAAACTGGAACTTATATCTCTGTCTGGTAGAAAGATTCAAGTTCTCTCATGCTGACATTGAGACAAACTGGTGAATACTATGTGGAATATTATATAATTTGTGTCCACATTTAAATATGTTCTTATATTACTTTTTTCACTATGAAGTTTATTATTGAAGGGCTATTAGCATTCACAGACTTGAATTTCAAAGAATTCTGAGGAGTTCTGGTGTAGAAACATTAGGTGTTAGTAGAAATTCAGATCTGGAGCCATAAATTTAATTTCATTTTAAAAGTGAAGGAGTCTGAGATCAATGCTGTATTGTCAAGGCTCTATTTTGTAGCATAATATCAGGTTACTCTGTTAATTTCTCCTTGGATTTGTGATGTAAAGTTGAAAAAAACTCAGCCTAACAAAAAAACCAGTACTTTTAAGCCATATCTTGTTGTTAAAGCCAAAAGCAAGTGTAAGGCAAAGTTGTTACTTTGCGTAGAAAATATTTGTGTGTTGTGATTCTGCCCATGTATATAGCTCTGTTCTGCAGGAACTGGTAAAAAGGGCTGTGCACATTTGGCAGTTTTAAACCAAAATTATTTGGATTAATGCTAATAAAAGGAACTGTTTTTAAAGTTTCCCAAGACTTTTGCTATAACATTAATAAGAGCCAAAAATATTTTCTTAAAGAACTGCCTTTGCAGAGCCTCACTCTTGGTCATGATCCAGTAAACATCTGAAAAGTGGTAATTTCTGGGTCTTTGCAAGTACTCTATTTTATAGAAGCAACTTTTAGACATGATTTTAAAAGTCATATTGCACATTCAAGGAATGTTTGGGGTTTGTTTTTGTTTTTGTTTTGTTTTGTTTTTTTTCTTTAGGTAAAGTTTATGGAAATCTTTTCTCTAAAAGTAATTTTTTCACATGACTGACTTGATAAATTATTGGTTATGTTCCATTGTGCTAACTGCTGTAAAATCAGCTGCTCTTTCTTACTGGGGGAAATTTTAATGTGAAAGTAAACTTTGTTCAGACATACTGATACAGAATTACTAAGAAGCAATGAGATGACATTGTATGAATTATGAACAGTGTGGTGTAGTATTTATGTCTGTAGCTTGATTTTTAGTATTTCAGTGTCTGAAAACAGGGTGTTTTTTCAGAACACTATGTGAGCCTTTATGTATTGTGGATTCTCTTAGAAGCTGGATTTTACTTCTGAGCTGTTTGTTATTACCTAGTGGTCAGATCCTTTTCATGCATGAGACATGCATCAAATGAAAATATGCATTAGTCTAGTTTTTAAGTGTTTGTATTTAATTCTTACATTTTAACAGTTTTAAGTGTAAAATATGAACCTATGCTTTGGAGATGTTGTTTGTTTTCTTTTGCCAATTTCAGCCTTAGGGTATGAGAAATATGACCTAATAAGTACTTTTTTCTGTATACAGTACTCAGGTGGGGCTCGGGAATATTTTGAGCTTTGTATGAATTATATGATTGGACAGGAGCACTTGAAAGTACAAGTGAGAAAAAAATTTTAATTCCTAAAATGTTTGTTCTGCAAAAACTGAATCTGATGTTTTCTTTAGTCTAGGTTTATCAACTGTCTGGAGACAATATTCTAGACTTTAGATATTATTTCTCTTGTGGCTGTCCTATAATTTCTTTCAGTGTTTCCTCTGAGCTTAATGTAGCTGGCCATCTTCTCTTCTGAGAAAGTATTCATTTTTGCTCTTCAGGATCAGAATGGTTTTTTTCAGACATTGACTGTGATCTGTTTCGGAAATTCCCAGATTTGAGTGTCTCCTTTCTATTAAAAATAAGCTTATAATACTCAGTCCAATTTGGCTTCCAATTGGTATTACATAATAGGGTGCCTGAAGCAATTTTTAGCTTTTGAATTGTAATGTAATCAGTTCTGCCAAACATTTTTGAATAAGAAACTTATGCTTAGTTTACATTGCTATGATCAATGCAGAACTTTAAAAGTATTACAGTATTTTAAGTGTTTCAGCTCATGGTTTGAGGACTTAGCTGATCATAGCTTTAAATAGATATAACAGATAATTGCTACTGCTGAGAAAATTATATGAAGTCACTACTGTGTAAGAACTGCAATGCTAAAATATTAAGTTTTAAGTCACACAGTTGGTTTTGTTGGTCATCTGGGTGTTAACTTCACTGATGGGAAATAGTGTTAAAAAGTTGTTTCCTGAAAGGTGCTAGGGTGCACATAGTCATGTTCTTAAGCAATGGGAAGATATTTCTTCAAGAATACTTTGGATACCATGAGAATCTAAATCTAGTTGGCAAATGTGTTCCTGTACTTGAGATTAATCTAGATGTAGAGATGAGGTATTAATATAAAATAATGTTACTGTGCACATTCTAATTAAGTGCTGGGGTATAAATTCTGGCAGGTGTGGATACACTACTTTGCATTGTTTGCTATCCTTATCATGAAATATAGGGGATCAAAGGGATATCTGCTTCAGATACAGCAGGAGCTGTGAATTTTGTTCATAAGGCAAGATGCTGAGAGAATATGCTGAAGCTGGAATTGGGGGTACCATTCATCAGTCAGCTTTGTACTTTCAGTTCATTTTTGGTGTCTCAGTATTACTGTTCCATGGCTTCTGCCTCAGGTTTTCTCAGTCAATGTATGTGAGAACACTGCTACAACAAATGAACAGTCACCTAAGACATAGTAATCTAGACAGATGGTTATCTACTGTCATGTTTCCAGGGCTGATGGTATTATTTAACTTAAAGTTTGATGAAATTAAAGCCCCGCCCATAGAAAAAGATGCAAGAATGCTGATATATGACTAATATCCTGGTATGCAAGGTAAAATGAAGTTTTATGTAAGACTACAACATCATTTTATAGTAATTTATAGATTGCTGTAATTCCACATTTTACTTTTGGGAAGATAAAAAAGAATTTTCAGCTCTGAGTAGTTAAATCTGATACATACTATTTTTCCATTGGAGTTACAATAGCATTCTTAAGGAAATATATTTGCCAGAAATGACATTTTACATTTGATGAGCTGTGCATGTTGAAAAGAAAGATGACACACATATATGCATATAACAGTGGAATAAAAAACTTTATTCCATTAGTATAAGATTTTCTGCCTCCCACCTCTTTGATATAGTAATGTATATAGGTCTATTTCTGCAATATGGTTTCTCACCACTGATGCTTTTTTTTTTTAGTGTAGGATTACAGGAATGTTAACTGAAATGTTTTATTTCTCCTTTTTTTCCTTTCTTTTTTCTTTATAGTCACCAAATCAAGTCTTTACAGTATAGCAGCACGGGAGATGTCATTCTTGTTGTCTCTGGTAATTCTCAGGCAAAAGTTCTTGACAGAGATGGCTTCCCAGTAATGGAATGCATAAAGGGAGACCAGTACATTGTGGATATGACAAACACAAAGGTAAAATCAGGGGCTAGAGGTTTCAAGGCAGATGTTGGAGGTTGTTTACTTGCATGCTGTGAGTGTAAGACTAATAAGCAACAATGTGTATATATTTAATGGTAGCTAAAAATGCAAATGTAGAAGGATTCATTCATAGTTTTGAAGTCCTTCACCCATTGTTGGTTGCATTTTGACCACTTTGTCCTTGTATTTCCACAAACTTGGATACAATGGTTCTATTTATCTAGATGATTTAAATTCAGGTCAGTTTTTTGAATAGCTTAAGCCTAAAAAGTAATGATAAAATCCAAAGCTCAGACTGATGATAAAATTGATTTACTTATTTCTTGTAAAGTATATTGCCAAATAACTGGGCTAAATGCTGTTTTGCCTAAAGCTGTTCTTGTCAGATGACTGTTTCTTTTGGCTAGTGTTACATATATAAAACCATCAAATAACGTCTGCTTTAGTTCTAGTTTGCTTAAAAATAATTTAGATTTTCTTTCTCTTGTAAATGTCTAGAATTCCTGTATACTGTAGTCCAATAGTCAAAATGCTAAAATGTTTGTTTAATTGCCTCATTAACTTTTCAGTATTTCTTCCCTTATTTGTGCATAAAACAAACTGAAGTTCTTCCAGAATTGCAGGAGTAGCTTCCAAGTTTCTCTTTGAACATAGTCAATGAGCATGTGCCTGTACTTTGAAGATGTAAAGCCAACTGGACAATATATAGTCCAGTAATGTGGTTATATTCACAGTCACCATAATGGCAATTGCTTACTTTGCATAAAACACTCACCTTCTGTTTTTTCAGTCTTAAAGGAAGACTAGTCAATTTTCAACTTCAGTGTTTTATGAAAAACTCACCTGAGGTTAAACCCATCTTGGCTCAAAAATTCTGTTTCTTCAGTTTTCTCCTACAGGATGTTTGGCTATGTAGATGAGCATTGGTGTATTGTGTCACCCTGGTGGTTACTGTTATTTCTGTTATTTTTCCGTAGCTTGAAGAAGTTTGTGTGACACTGTAGTGATGCCTGTTGTTTCATCCTTTCTGTGCATTACAGTTCTCCCAAGAGAAAAAGATGTGTGATTCTATGCCATTTTCTGAAAGAAAAAAAAAAGAAAAAATAGAAGGTCAGGGTTTTTCTAATTCAGAGGTGAAAACAAGCAAAGATGAAATGGATAGAGTAGATACAACCTGTTAAATCATTCTGATGTCAGTCAGAACGGTCCAAAGGGTCTGATTTGTCCCTCAGCTTCCATGTGATTCCACTTGAAGGATTTGGAGTGAAAATTGTAAAACCTTGTAAGATAGCTTACAGGTCTTGTAACACCCCTGCGTTTATTTCTTTAGGGTCACACAGCAATGCTCAATTCAGGCTGTTGGCATCCAAAGATAAAGGAAGAATTTTTGACTTGTTCTAATGATGGGTAAGTATTGAGATCTATCTTTGACAGTGTTTTTTGAGAGACTTGTTTAGCTTTTGTGTTTTACTGTGCCTTAATTTACTTTAAATATCATTCTTTTTAATTTTTAGTAAGTACTTAATAGAGTGAGATCTGGAAGCAAATATTTTGTTTTGCCTGTAGATAATAAATGTATTTTGTTTGTATTATTTTAGTTCTGTTACTTAAATTATTTTTATTGATATTTCATGAAAATTGTTGGTTAATTGTTTTTACAAAAAGTCTTGGACAAAATTTTACTTTACCCAGTACTTTACTCCTTTGGAGTAGAATAATTCCTGTGGAGAGAGTCAGTGTAACTGAATTCACTAGAAATACTGAGGATTTCAGTTGGAAGTTGCAAGTTTCACTTTAGGTGTTACTGAATATTATTGATGGATGTTGTTTGACAAGTGTCATAGAGACCGTTAGAAATTATTTTGTGGCTTCAGTCTTGATCTTTGTGGTTAGAATCAAATGGCAAAATGTCATGTTGTATCTGCATTTGTTAAGTTACTGCAGCTGTCAGTTGTAGGTTCATGAATGATTTTTACTGATATTTCAAATATGCAATCTCCTTTACTCCAGAATGACATTAAGGATTGAATTTCCCCACTAATGTATCTGTAAAGTGGTCCACTGTAAAAAGAAGACTTCAGTTATCAATTACTTTAAATAACATAGTTTGTTTTCTTTTTCCTCTGAAAGGGACTGACTTACTGGTTTACATGGGTACACAAAAATATTACTTAGAGGGGTACATGAAAATACTATTTTAAGAGGAAAACTCACAGTTTCTGATAAGACCGTGTCAGAAGGAGAAAAACCTGAATACTACATTGTGCTTTATGGAGAAATTAAGTTTTAGAAATATATTTAAGCAAACCGTACATTGTTCCAGATTGTAGGCACAAGGGTACAACTTCCATAATAGGAATTATTATTATTAAATGCTAGAATCAGTATTTTAGACACTTTGTTGATATTTTGAATGCAGTTAGGCATTAGTAGTGTTTCTTTATTAGATTGAATAGTTTGTAGACCATTAAGATCATTAAGATACCATAAATAATGAAGATTGTTCAATTTTCTCCCATCTAATCAAGTCCCCTAACTAATATACCAAAATGGACTCAGTACATCCTTGATGCTTGAATTGCTGTGAATTAAAATGGTCTGGGCAAGTAAGAGAAAACCAGATAAACACTACTATAAATGGTTACATAATTGCATTTTCACAGATACTACATGGCTGAAATGACAAGAAAAGTATTTTAAACTCACTGCAGTTTGCTTCTGCTAGTGACAGGTCTTTACAGGATGTCCTGTGAAAAGAAACAAGGTGGATTACTTAATTTTCCCCACAGGGCTTGAAGACAGTATTCCGTCTGTGAAATTTAATAATAACAAAAACTAAAAAAGTCTCCAAAGTTTAATCAGTAATTAGTTTTAAGACTGGAGCTGTGAACAAAAATTGAAAAGAATAAGTTCAAGTTGGAAGGGGCCTACAATGATCATCCAACTGTCTGACCAGTTCTAGGCTGTCCAGAAGTTAAAGCCTGTTGTTAAGGACATTGACCAGTCAACCATATCTCCAGCAAACCTGCGTCGGTCTGGGACCACCATCTCAGTAAAGAAATACCTCCTAGTGTCCTGTCTGAACTTTCCCTGGCACACTTCTGAACCATTCCCATGCATACTGCCCCTGGATGCCAGGCAGAAGGGCTCAGCACCTCCCTGTGCCCTTCCCCATCTCATGAAGCTGTGGAGAGCAGTGAGGTCATCCCTCAGCCTCCTTCTCTCCCAAGTGGACAAGCCCAAGGACTTCAGCTGCTCCTCACAGAGGTTCCAGCTCTGTTTCCTTCCTCAGCACGCACTGAAGGACCTTCCCATCCCTCCCCAGCAGGGCCCAGGCTGAGGCCATCGCCTGTCTGGGCCGGCCGTGCCGTGCTTGGTGCTCTGGGATGGGCTTTGTCCTCGGGGCTGCCCGGGCACTGCTGACCCCACGGAGCCTACAGAACTAAAAAAGCTGAGTAGGGAGGGTCATGGCCATGTCTAGTCAGATTCAAAACCAAAATTAATTCAAAGAGATAAATAAAAGCCTCAGTGTTCTTTTCATTAACCATGTTGTGTGAAGGTAAGTTGAGTTAGTGAGTAGCATACCTTTGAAAATATAGGTTCCATTAGTAAATTTGGAGCACAAGTCTGATAAGGACCAGCTGAATGAACTGGGCTTAAGTCTGGAGAAGAAGAGGCTCAGGAGGACCTTAACACTCTCTACAACTCCCTGAGAGAGGGTGTGGCCAGGTTAGTCCATCTCTTCTCCCAGGTAACAAGAGACTGGGCAAGAGGAAACGGTCTCAAGTTGTACCAAGATAGGTTTAGATTGGAAATTAGGAAAAAAATTCTTCTATGAAAAGGTGGTCAGGCATTGAAACAGGCTGCCCAGGAAAAGGGGTGGAATTGCCATTCCTGGAAGCAATTAGGGATATGGTTTTGGGGAGGATCTGGCAGTTTTAGGTAATGGTTGAACTTGATGATCTTCAGCATCTTTTCCAACCTTAATGATTTTAACTGACAGCAGTTGCTGTAATTATATCAGCTATTTTAACCAGTATCACGTGAGTTTCTGACTTCTTTTTGGTGATGGGTTTGAATTGAGGAAAAATAACTTCTCTAAGATTGCTTTAATATGGTATTCTTAGAGAGTATTTTGCATAGGAGAGTAACATTAGAGTATTTAGGTGTCAAGTAACATTAGAGTACTTAGGTGTCAAGGCAGAGAGTTTTAATCTAAAGAAATGGTCTGTCAGTAACATGTAACTGGTTTCTATTGACTTATGCTTAAAGGAAGCAGGTTTTCTGAATTTTAAGTAAATGTAATTTGTATTAAGCATTCTAGAAACCAGATTTTTTTCATTTAATATTATTTATTTGATATTCCGCATAGAATGAGTTACAGACATCTTTAAATGTTGCAACTGTATCTATCTGACAGTCTAATATTTTTACATTTATTTCAGTATTTATACCTGACCATTAGGTGTTGAAGAACTGTATTTCATCAATTTGTAAAGCTGGCTTTTTTGTTCAAGCCAATAGATCTGCACTTTGTGAAATGCTGACCAAAATATAAAACCGTTGAAGAGTCTGTGTAAAAGCTTGGTTTATGTTGCATGCAAAGAAAACAATATAATTGTAAGAAAACTTAAACTTTGGAGACTGTGGGCTTCTCACATCAGATGAAAAGACTGGTGTCATGAGGAAGAGTGACCAGAGAAGCCCCAACTAGCCCCTCACTCCAGCCTGTTCCAAGAGCTGCCACCCTCAAACCACAAGCAGTCCAGGTAGCAGTGCAGAGCAGGGCTGTTTCTGCTCTCTATGGCCCTTGCAGTGTCGAGGACCAGGGCAAACTACAGGGAGGGATCCTTCCTATGGTTCTCAGAGTAGTTTTCCCCCAGAGAGAGTCTGGGACAAAGAACCAAGAACAGCGCTGTGCAGTCTTTTAAACGGGGGAGGTACAAGGGGAGGGTACAGTTCTTCAACCAATCAGGGATACAACAGAGAGGAGATTAAGGAGGGGCTCACAATGTGACAACCAGTAGGAAAGACGATGGATGTGGAAAGGGTCATATGGGCCAATGGGGCCTTGTGGAATAGGGGAATGCCAGGGAGGAGTTTAGGTAAGGGATTGGGACAATGAGGATTGACAGGGAACTTCCTAGAACAATGGGCAAAGATTAGGGAGGATTGACATTCACGTAAGTGGGGCAAAAGGCAGTTTGGGGAGTGATGGATAATTCAGAGAGGGAGGAGAAACTTGGAATAAACTAACAGGCTGGGGAAACTGGAGCAAACCATTTAAGAGGTTACAGTAAAGAAAGTCACACCACCACAGACTGAAAGTCTTTATTCTGGAGAAGAGAGGTCTTAAGTCGGGGAGTATGTGATCAAAGTTTGTGAAATATCCAAGATGGTAGGTGAGCTGAATGTGTAACTGTTGTTTTTGAAAACCTCTTCCAAACCTAAGAAGTATATCTTGAAAGTGGATATAGTTAAGTTTAGAACCAATTAAAAAAAAAACTTAGGTGCTGCTCAATTTATTCTGGAATATGTTGTCACAGGAGGACATGGAGGCAAGTGTAAAAAGAGATGAGAAAATTCATGTTTGGAAGCACCCATAAACAGAAAGGAAATACAATAGGCATTGTAATACCTTCTATATGACAGCTGTGGATATTAAGGTGAAATGAAGAGAATTAACTGTAATGATCAGACTGTCAGCATCATTATTGCTGTGGTTGAAGACTGAATACAGGGCTAAATGAACCTATGGTCAGATGTAGCCAGATGTTCCTTATGTCTTTATGTTATTTAGTGACAGTAAATAATTAAGATGTAATTTCATGCTGCATTACTGATGAAAATGTAGTGTGTGGATTCACAAGGCACAATACCTTTGCAATGGTTTTATATCTGGAGTTGTGTGGTGTTCATGTGAATAAGTTAACTGTTTGTAAGGTCTTCTCTGTCGAGCAAGATGGTGAGACAAAGCCCAAAGCTTTATGTGGCTCTGATACATAGAGATTTCGGGTATGAATGTTTATAGTTTTAAACAACAAAAAAGTAAAAAGTCTTCCAGTCTTGAAACAATCTTTTTACAGGAGACCTGCCTGTACCCAGTTTTGACATTCCTGACGTACACCAACGTGCTTTGACATTCATAGTTCTTGACATATTACATTCTGACATAATTTAGCAAGACCATCTATACCCATAAGAGGAGAAATTAAAAGCTTTAGAGTACTGCAAATAAGAGGAAAAGATGCAAACATCTATTCTTTGTATTTTCTCCTGAGAGTGTGCTGCTGATCTTTTTTGTATACAGTGAAGACAAGGTCTGGAAATTCTGTCATAGATTCCTATTAGTTTTGTTCTAAAATTTTTACTAGACATTGATGTAACAATAAATTACTTAAAGTACAGTGACTGCTCTGAATCTTTTAAGAGGGAACGTGAAGCTATCTGTATATCTACAACTTGTGATTTAATCTTCACATGGAGAAAAGGAACTGCCACAACTGGCATATGTGGAGAAGTATAGACCTGATACTACACACCAAAATGAGACCCTTCAGAGGGTCATCCTGAATGGATGTGGGGAAATGATACCAGGGATGCTCTTAAAAGCTGTGAAGGAAAGCTGAACATTTTTTCTTTTTGCTGGTTTTAATCTGTGTTGAACATCACACAGAACAGTAAAGCAAAGTGATAGTTGTCTCTTAAACAGACTTCGCTGCTCACATGATGAGTATTTCAATGTGGAGAGGTTGTGTGTACTCCAAACCTGGTTGCCAAAACCATCAGCTGTTTTCAAAGATGCTTGCAAGAAAAGGTTTGAGGGTTTGGGTCTGAGGCTGAAGGAGTAGAGGACATAGGAGAGCACATGAGCAATGTTAATGTACTGTTAAACCCTCTTTCTGTATTGTATGGCTCTAGATAACATTTGCACCTCCTCTAGAGAAAATAGTCATTCATAAACCAAATGAATGAGTATTTGCAAGTTGTGGACTATATTTTATCTGATTCCTGTAGCATTTACAGGAATCTGACTCTTTAGTTGAATGGTTGCCACCTACATACAATTTCAACATATAGTTAGGAAAGAAAATGGCATTTTCTGGGTGGCCTGTTGAAACAGGAGTTTTCATGATGCATAAAGAAGTTAAAAAGCAAAATTTGCAAGTGCCCTTGTAGTGTCAAGTGAAAGTAACACATTTTAAATATGTCTTAAGTAAATGCTTTTCAAATATTTTAAATCTGTATTTGTGTTAAACTGCTATAACAAAAATACCCACTTAGGAATAGTCTTTATATGTATGTAACAGTTTATTTTGATTCCAAGTGACTAAGCTGTAGTAGTAGTCTGAACTAAAAAGTAATTCAAATGAAGGCTCTTAGAATTGCTGTTGTAAATGAAATACTTTGAGAGGTGATCTGTTTCTTATACATATGTGACTTATACATGGCATTCAAATATGATATACATTTTAAAAAAATCGTAGAAGTAGGTTTTGATGATAATATACTAATGTGCAGTTATTAGGCTATTTGTAAATTTCTCGCTTCAGGCTGCAGATACACAGGTTACCAGCAGGGAGTCTCAGCGTGTTTTGTATCACTGTTCAAGGACACAATGCTGAACTCAGGAGAAACTACATAAGAAAATAACACAGTTCCCTCAGACTCCTATATGAGAGGAACAGAAGCTGGTCAGCTTGCACACTGAAATGAGCCAGAGCCTAGACACAGTGGTTATGGAATAATCTGAAAACTCCTCTTAACATGTGTAAGTTCATGCCCATTTACACAGTTGTTAGTGGATACATAGAAATCTCAGTAGCTCACTTCATTTTATTTTTGTTCAAAATATTTCAGATGATGGCTTGTGGAAACATGTAATACCATACTGTTTCTTTTTTTTTTCATGTTATCACCAGGGTTTGGGTTTGGTTTTTTTTAGCCTAATATTTAAACAAACAGTTTAATTATTCTGGGATTACAGATGAATAATAATTTTCTCAGGCTTTTACAAGTTGTTTAAGCATATATTAGCTTTTAGTTGCAAAAGGAAGTAAGAAAGTTGACAGTTCCATCAGTAATTTGATGATTAACTGTAAGTGTGTGAATGAATAACACTAGCCTAGAGATTTAGCTAAAGTAGGTGTTTATTTGAGTTTTTAAACTAGATTAAATCTTGTGCACAGATTCTTATATATGGGAATTCTGATATTCTCAGTACTTCAACTTTCCAACTTTTCATGTGATTAGAACAAAATTATATTAAAAGACAAACATAGAAAAGCAATTATATTCTCTATGGAACTGCAGTAATTCCGAAGTTTGCATTACAGATAATTCCAATTTTAATGAATTTGAGACTAATTGATTAATTTATATCAAATTTTCACTGTTTTTTAAAGCATATACACAAAGCTTTAATCAGTGTTGATACCAAATTGAAATATTTTCTTGCACAAGCTATCGTTTTTCACTTACGGCTGTATGTTGCCTAAAACTTTAAATATCCCACAACTATTCCTGAATGATCAGTCCCTTTACATTGCATGTACTCCTTGCCATTCTAGATAAGGTTCAGGTACAGTGTGTGATGAACACTATCTTTGTCTTTTATAGATTCTTTGCTGCATTGTTGGGCATATTTGGAAGGTACAATTATTAAGGCAAGGATCTTTCATTTTATGAGCAGTACATTGAATAAATGTACTGAACAGCATTAAAGGTGATAGTAACAGAAATTCCAACATTAATACATTGCCTAAAATTGAAAAAAAGTTTTGGAATTTAGGAAGTCTTTAAAAAGTTTTTTACTTTCTGGAAATACACCTGAGCAGAGTGACCTTTAAAAATACCCTGTGTTTTAAGACATAACTGACTCTATGTTTATATTATTCCAAAATATCAGTTGATTTCTATGTAATAACAAAGAAGGAAGAGGAAACGGATAATGTTGTTTTTGTTATTTGGGTATTTTCTTATCACAAATGTGATAGGTAGTGCTGTAAGTATAAGCAAGAGAGGTCAGTGTTGTTAAATGTTCCAGCAACAGGTGTTACTACTCTCATATTTTTTTTTCTTTTAGAAGCAGAATCACAGCCAAACTTGAAATTTATCAGTCATGAAGTTTATGATTTGTCATTGCGGCTTGGGTTATGGTTGATTAACAGCTGGTTTACTGTAGAGCATTCCTCTCACAAGTTTTTCTTCTCTCATCCTCTAGTAAGTCAAGTTAGTGTTCCTACTCTCCAAAAGGTATCCTAGAAGATATTTAGTGCCATCACAAACTGACCTGTGTGATAAGTTATTTAGGGACAACTTCTATGCAGATCTCTCTCTAATTGTTTCAGTGAAGTAGTTTCAAATCTTCAGAAACAGATTTTTGCATTTAAGGCACATTTGAATTCCTAGTCTTTTGTCAAATACATGTTTCAAATATGAAGTTACTCTGCTCTATGGAATATGGTTTTAAACTTTTGTTTTAACCATATACTGTTGCTTAGTAAATATAATTGGTGGGGTTTCTTGTAATTTCAAGCAGCAAAATACAGTTAATGAAGGATGATTAGTTGGCATAACATGTAACTGCTGTTTGCAACCATTGTTGTTCAGATGATTTTTCTCTCCTTTAGGATATCTGTTATGTCCTAGACACTACTTTTGAAATTTGATATATGTTAGTGAACACTGCTGTTTCATAATGACTTTTCTCAGCTTACCTTTCAGTTTTCTTTGTTAACTGTTTCCATCCTGTTAACTAGGTTTGTGTCTAGAATGCCTGCTGTCTCATCTTCTCCTATTAGATGCCTTGTTTCAGTCTCTTTAGGTGGCAGCTATCAGTGTATGACTTTTCTGTCATTACAACTGTTTTCTAGTCTTTTATTAGGCTCAGAACTGCATAAAACCTGGAAATTTGACAGAAAAGAGATTTGAGCAGGTCTGGAATAGCACTGCTGGAAGTGGCCAGCAGTGAGGTTAACTGCCCATGGAACAATCAGTTTTTCCCATGATGCTGTTCTGTTCAGCTTGTCTTTAACTGGCAAGCTCCCTTCAGCCCAGATGATTCTGTTTTTCTTTAATTGAAATCTGTTACCCATAAGCTTAAGATCCAAATCACCTGTTATAGATGACATACTTGCTCCTTAGATCTTCTCCACAGTAGTATGTTCTCAGGAGAGCACAAGATTTAGTATCTCCAGCCTGCTTGGCTCTGCACTGTGAAGGGCTGCTCCATTGGCTGTGAAGATGGAATTATATGGCATTTCTCCTAGATTTATAGATTCTAAGCTTCAGGTTACATGCTGTCTGCTCACTCCAGGTTGACAGCAGCTCAGCCTAAACTGATTACACTTGAAGTGAATACAACCCTGGAGTTTGTTGAACTCTGCTGAGTCTTGGAACAACATTGTTGTCAGCTGGAGAACTTAAGCTATAATTTTACTTTTCTGTAATGCTTTTACATATCAGGAATACTGTGCATATGAAAACACAGGTGAGAGCTGAATTTGGACTTGTGTGGTTTAGTGTGAATGAAGTTATATTGTCTTGCTATTTTGCAGAATTTGTAGATTTTTCTGAATAATGCATTTGAAGAAATAGTGATATAGCTTGTTACATAGACCATTTTAAACAAAGCTGCTTGTTTTGTTTCAAAGCTCAAAGTGCAACACTGAAGAAGGCTTTTGAACAAATATTAATAGTCCTAACGCCTTCAGAGTTTGAAATATTTTATATGTAACAAATGCAGTTAAACGCTGATCCATCTGCAGCTTTAAAAACTGCTGAGAACAGTAAGATAGCAATGCCAGGGCTGCTACCAAGATGTTTGTATAAACTTTTGTTTCAGTCTGATTTTTAGCACTGCATCTGTCTTCACAGATTTGAAGGCTAGTTAGAAAAAGCATACTTGAAAATAATTACTGATGTTTTACCTTCATCTGGGGGATCATTTAAAAATCTTTAATTGTAGTCTTAGGCTTTGCTTGCACTTTCTAGATTTACCTCTTAAAACAGCCTGCATGCTATATAGTGTAGGACTTGCTTTGGGGTCCAAAGTACCTACTCACCAAAGAGATCACCCTGAATCATATCTAGTTGCATCATACTACTTTATAGGGTAGGGAATGCAAATAACATTGTGGTGAAGCAATTGAATTTGCCAGAGAAATGGTATAACTTGGACTTCCAGCTTAGGAAAAGAAGTAACTCTTGCCAAGTTGTTTTAAGCACGTATGTTTACATGTGTGTATAGACATATATATTTACTTACTGTGCCATATTCCATATGAAAATGTAATTATGAACTTTGAGAATGTTTTTTCAAGATTTTTGTGAGATACTTTTATTCCCAGTACAATATTAAAGTTTAGCAAAATTTTCAGAATTAATTTAGAACATAGAGGAATACAGTTCTGTCAACTGATTTATATTTTAGTTTTACCAAGGTAAAGTTTTTTACTGCAGCAAGAAACTTGAAAGTATTTTTGTGCATCAGATGAAAGTACACATTTAAAAAATTGGTTGATTTATCTGGCAAGCAGAGAATTTAAGTATTCGCAGTAGCTCAGTGCTTTCTGAAGGGTTTGCTCGTTTTGGAACTGTGCCGTGAATGGAGCAAGAAGGGACAGTCTTTTCAAAGGCTTTTGCTAGGTAATTGCAATGTTCTTAGCTTAGGATGGGAAGGCAGAAGTTTTGGTGCGTGTATTTGCTTCTTTTATCCCAGAACGCGGTATTTCACCTCTCACCTGTATTGTGCTCTGCTTGGAGATTATATGGTTAAGCTTTCCCTGAAACTTGTTTCCTAACCCCTTTCAGTTGGCCTGAAAAAGCTTTTCTCTTACGTCTTCTGGCTCACCCTGACTGTGAAAAGAGAATACTTTTGTGCAGTTCTGTTAGCAGATCTGTGGGGTAACTTCTGGCAGAACAGAAATTATGGGAAACTGGAAGTTTTAGTATTTCTATCAGCTCAACTTAATATCTGATAGGGAAGACATTTTTGAAATTGACAGGAAATTTCCCATGGTTTAAGGTCATATACATGTTGTTAGGCAAATACTTCCACTATATTAACTTTGTTTCACAAGTATCTTTCACTGGCAATTTCCTCTCTGGTCTTCTCCCATGAAAAATGTATTATATATTTTATTGTATGGAGATGAAATCCTTTCTTCTCAAGTATTCACTGATAATTTTAATCTTTAACTCAGTTTAAAGGGCTATTTTCACATGAGATATGCATCTTATTCAAATGACCAGAATTCCTTGATTATTATAGTACTAAGGGGAAGTACAATAGACTTAGTCAACTAAATTAAAATGTTTTTGTTTGATAATAAGGAAGTGAAGTAGGGTAGACAAGGATTTATTTTGGCACATTTCCTTACAAAGATAAAATATGCATTCTATCTAAGAAAATAAAATTAAATTACAATGATTAATGTTCAAATCTGATTTTGCACTAAAGCTACACAGTTATGACTAATGATACTTAATATCCAATAGATCAAAACTCTGGAAATATTTGCTTTGTGATTTTTGATGTTTAGAATTGCAGGTAATTTCATTGTTTGTGTTATGAAATACTAAGTTGTTCCTCTTATCAGGGCCCTCATGTTATATAAATATATGTTTTAGTTAAAATCCCACTGCTAAGTGCTCATTTAGAGCTGTATGTCAGTTGGTTTTCATTTTTCATGGAATGATTTGGAACTGGCCTGAAGTTGCATTTCTCAGCTCGTAGTGGTTTCAAAGGTGCATGGCATCACTGGAAGATGATGAAGCCTGGAAAAGTTTCCAGTTCAGAAAATTCTGTTTAAGGCTGATAAATCCTATTTTGCAAGTGAGTTAGAATATCACAGAAATTATGGTTTTTGTGAAAGTAGTTTCTCTTGTTTATTTAATAAAACCTTTAATAATTTTTTGTATAGTATCCATTAGTAACTTATAAGCAGTAAATTACATTCCAAAATATGTTGAAATTTTTTCTGTTAATTCCACTAAGTTTTGTTTCTGACTTTTAAAGGATTAATCTTGTAAAAATATGTGAGACATTTGTCATCTGTCAGCTGGACTAGCTAATAGGAAGAGAACTTAAAACTGATAATCTGAAGTACAAAACATGTTTTCTAATGTAATTTCATAAGGTTGAACTATTGCCTCAAAACTTCTATATTTCTATAAATTATTTGTAATGAAAGATTTTGTCAGACAAAGTGTGACTGTATTTCTAGTAAAACCTGAACACCAAGTATTAGACAATAATTCTGAGAGCAGATTGGTTAGTGAGCTGGGTGAAAACAACAGTATGGGAAATCCTACGCAGTGAAGAAAATTTACCTGAAAGTTACATAGGGTTAATTGTATATAAGTTCTTAGTGTGAAGCTGTGGAAAAGCAGATACACATCTTTCAAAAATGCATGCACACACAATGAATGAACTTTTACTAATGGCATTGGTGAGTGAGATGATGTTAATATGATGTTTCAGCAATATCTGTTGAGTTCTGCATCTAGTTCCAATGATAGCAGTCTAAAAAGAATGGTAAAAGACATTGAAAAGGAGAGATGTCAGATGCATCCTGAAGTGTGTAACTGAACTTCAGCTAATTCAACAATATCCAGGAAGCTGAATGCATTTCAATTTATTGAGTAGGATATTAAGAGACTTGCCAATAGTAAAAAGAAAATTGAAACAGATAAAATGTCCAACATTGGAAAGGACTTTAAATTGTTGAAGACATAGGTCCACCCAATAATTGAAAGTTAGCAAGGTTTGTCTAGGATAAAGAAAGTATTTCTTTGTAAACAGAATATTATGTGACTGTGGAACTGATTATTAAGGAAGAAATGCAATAAATTCTTTACCGGGTGTAGCTTTTACACAGAAATTGTCGATGAAATTTCTCTTTCAATCATCAGGAAAACAGGTGAACACAAAAAGCACCATTTAGTCAATCTGAAATTGGAATAGGCTGGGTATTCTCACTTTTAAAAACTATATCAAGCTGATCATATGACTTAGCTTTTTATAGATAAAGGCTTGTTGTTGAGCTATGAGTGTCTCTTAAAGGTACTCATTTTTTGAGGAGAAGAAGAAGTCCATCCTTCTGAGAATGGCAGAACTGGTCGTGTGGAGCTGCAGATAGGATGGATCCAATAGTTGTTACAATAGCACATTAATTGAAAGACTTCATTCCCGTTTCAGTTGTTTTTTCTCCAAAATCAGTCTGCTTTCAGTTTTATCAACCAGTTCCTCATTGACTTCTTAGCTCATTCCCCCCATGCCCCCACTTCTGTCTCTGAATCATTCCCCAGTAGATCATTTTGCAGTTGTTTTGTGGCAATAATGTTAATTTTTTAAGCTTATATTGTCATTCAAATACTTTCTAATAAAGCTTTATATTAAATGCATTTCTCTTGAGAGGGTTTAGTTTGGTTTTGTAAATGTTTCTTGTCCTTGAAATCTTTCCAGATGTGTGATTTGTGAAATCTTCGGTTTGCTAGGACAGAAAACATCTGATTGATATTCTTCATTTTAGCTCATTAATGGTAGCGGAAACTTCTGGTCAACTAATCTCTACAATTAAGATCCACATTCACTGGTGTCTGTATGATTTAGAACATGCTGGCAAACATTTCAGTCTCCTGAGGTTGAACTTTTGGTGAGATAAGACACAGATCTTCTTTTGTCATCATAAACTTACTAGACCATATACATTCCTCCTTTCAAAATAAATAATTTTACTTATACTCATTTGTAGCTTTCTTCTGTTGTGTGATTCACAGTGAATTAAGTGGATAGCAGAATACCAGGTACTGAAAAGTCTCAGAGATAAACAAAGGTGTCTTCTCTTTTTTGGTGGTAGACACTTAGGCTTTAAAAATTAATAAGTCTATCAGCATGTTTATTATAAAACCTAGCAAATAATTTAGCTTAAAGCAGATTTGGTTTGAGATAAAGTTTAGCTTTAGAATTCTGGTCCTGGTGTCATTTTTTAGAAGAAAACCTACTTTTTTAAATCCAAGCTATAAAATTCTGTATTTTTTCTGAATAATTTTTAAATTTACTTATTTATAAATGATGTATCATTTCAGCATCTCTTTACTCACAGTGTGAACTGCTTTTCCTTTGGAAGATTTTTGTTAGTCTTTCAAGAACACTGAGTGAGTGTTGTGCCTGTGAAAAATACATAATATAGTTGTCTCCTTGGATGACTAAATCAAAATTGCCATTTAAATGGAATATATGTTTCCAGTTCTTTCACACAGTGAGACTACCTCAGAGGACCAGAGTCCATGGCCATGACTTGTTTGCTCCAAAAACGTTTTCAAGTGAATGAAGGATTTATCTTATATTTTACATAAGTCACATTTACATGAAAATTGGCTGTTGAGTAACAAGTCTCACAGTGACTCTAGAATGGCTTGGGTTTGAGCCAAACACCTATTTAGTAGTATCTAGATGACATTAATAGACTCTTGAGCATTGTACATGAAAAATTACAGCGTTATAATTTAGTTTCACAGATTTGGATATTTTGGGAAAAGTCAATGTAGTTTTAAATTAGCTGTTCTTCTTGCAAGCTCCATTGGTTTTAAACCTTTTTCTGAAGGCTAGCACCCTTATGATAGAATTGATGAAGTTACTATTCTGAACATTCCTCATCTGCTTTGTGAGAATGACAGTGGCTTGGTTTGAAGAGCTGATTCATCAGGTTACATACAAATGAATGATTTAGCAATGAAACAAACAGATGATAGCTTATTGTACAATGCCAAGGAGATCTTCAAGTCAATATATAATAACATCCATTTATTCAAAATGCAAATAAATAAAATAGATACCAGATTGGTTACTTGTTTTTCTTGTTTCTGAGCCTCTAATTGGAACTGGCATAATACTTCAAGTTCATGGTACTTTCAAATGAAAGCTGAAGTATTCATGATGTCTACCATTTTCAAGAGTGTAAGGTGTTGGAAAAGTAGAAAATACGCAAAGTTACTGAAGGTGTTAGACATGTAGAATATTCACCCTTTTTTTTGCAAAGGTGTATCATTATATGGAATATAACTTAAATGTATTCCATATACTTTCAGTGCCATAGTGTAGCTAGACTTTAAGGCAGTGAGCCTAACAAGCTTTGTTTCTTGTAATGACTATTGTGAATTGGAAAATAACTTAAATAAGGCACTCCAAGACTGTTACAGATAGTACTACTTAGAGCTAAATATCAAATATGTTTGATTAGTGCAACTTTCATAAAATTCAGACGAGGAAAGCTAGAAGTGCATGAAGTAATAAAATGTTAACAGCTTCAGAGAAACCTGATGTTGGTGCATGTGCATGCAAGTGAACACCAAGAGTAAGGAACTAATAATCTGGTACTGGTCTCAAAATAAAGTAATTTTGTTAAAATGATTCTTAAGTATTCTGTCAGAGGTTTTAAGTCTTCATCTCAGTGTTCACCTATGTAAATGTAATATTTTTTGCTTTCACACAAACCTGGTTTAACTAGTATTTTATATTATCTGTTACTGTTTAAATACTTATATTGAAATGCCATGCAGATTTTCCTAACACTTGTTCTCAAGAGTTGCATGAGGTAAAAATAAAGCAGAATTGGCATTTGTGAAGATCAAATTACTTAGGGGTTTTTTTATATTCACTTTATTTATCCTCTCAAAGTTGATTTTTTTTTTTTTTTAATGTCAGCCATAGCAATTCAGCTGTTTGCAACAATGAGGCTTAGGAATTATGTGTATCAATTACGTTAAATTCTCATGAGTTTTTTTTCTTTCTTCTGTCTCTGGAACAGCAGAAATCTCATCCTTTGGTGTAGAACCATGGTATTTTGCAGGAAGAGGTATCATTGTGGTGTTGTAGGGTTAAAGTTCTGTCACTCTTATTAAAATCTTCTGATAAGTCATCATTTTAAGTGTTTGGAAAACTTTTCTCTGAAGACTTGTTTGTAATACAAGAATGCCTTCATCAAAAAAATGTGCTTATCTCACAGGTGTTTAGTAATTTGCACTGCACTGGCATGGTAGTTTGCTTTTTGTCTTGACATGTCTAAAGGTGTGAAGTCCATTACAGATCCATGAGGTTGGCTTCTCCTAGACTAACTTTTCTGTTTATGGATACATACTCGGTGCAGAGCTGATTAAGAGAGTACAGCAAATGAGCAGGCCTGGTTAAGAAGAGTTTGAATAATGACTGTACTGGCCCTTGCTGAAAGCTGTATGTTTACAAAAGGGTTAGTAAAGCTATTTTTGTCTTTATAAACTATGTGCGTTTACATTAATATTTTTTCTGAAGTTTTTCCTGATTCAAATGTTAGCTGCTGCAGTAAAGTATGCAGTCAATGGTAAGAGCTTACATTTGAGGGCTTTTTCTACTGACATTTATATGGCATAACTTCATTTTTAAAGGATACACACAACTTCAGGTAGATAATCTTAAGAATTAAAAACTTACATCAAAAGGGAAACTTCCTACAATGCAGAGGGAATGTGGGGTGAAAATATGCTAGAGTATTGTTCTGTACTGGTGGGGCCTCATCTTGAGTCCTGGGGATGGTTTTGGGTGCTACAGGATAAGTACATAAGGACATCAGATTGTTAGACTGTATCAGAAGTGGGATCAAAATGGAGGAATGTCTTGAGGGCAAGACTTATGAGGAGCTGCTGGGGTCGCTGAGCTTGTTCAGCCTGGAGGAGAGGAGTGGTTACCTTCCTCTTGGGGGGATGCAGATGGAAGGTCCTGTTCTCATCTCTCTGGTCACCAGTGGCAGGACATGAAATGGAATGAAACTGCATTGGTGGAACTTCAGCCTGGACATTAGGAAAAGGTTCTTCACTGAGGATGTGGTTGTGAATGAATCCCTGTGAGTGATTCCCCAGGGAATTGGTCCCACTGTCAAGCCTGGCAGTGTTCAAGGAGCATCTGAACGAGACTTTTAGTCCGGTCGTTTAGTTTTATGAAGATCTGCAAGGAACAATGATCCTCATAGATCTCTTCTGATCTGAGATATTCTGTGATTCTGGTCTGGGATTCTAAGAAAGTAAGAATTAAACATTTTACTGATGCCCTAGGTAAAAAGAAAGGATAGAGCTGGGCATTTGCACTCACTTAAAGAATAGCTGAATTACTGAGGAAGCATCCATGAATTCTTGCTGGGGAAAAACAAACAAAAAATATTATTTGAGAGTTTTCATGCTACTTGATTGATCTCTGTGGGAGTGCTCTCAGCTGCAAGTTAAAATTTGATTGCTGTGGTATGTCAGTGGGTACTTTTAACTGTTCATGAATGCAGTTATGAAGTGGAGAATAAGACATGTCTTTACAACATTCAGGACAACAGCCGTAAGTTGGAGCTGGAGCTTCTGCAGATATTCCAGTCTCTGAGAGTCTCAGATTTTTCTGTCTCCCAGGAGCTCTTAAAGTTAGAGATGCTTGTGACATTTGTATGTCTTTGTTGTGATTTTGGACGTAGTTCTATTCTTACTAGCTTTTGACTGGATTTTTCATGATTCATGGAATTTTAGAGATAAGAAGTATGGGTCCCTGCCAGGAATATTCTTGTGTTCTAATGCATGGTAGAGTATGCTTTTGAGTTGTCCGTAGTCACAGAATAATTTAGGTTGAAGAGGACATCTGGAGGTCATCTATTTCAGTTCCCTGTTTAGTGCAAGGCCAACTCAGATCAGATTACTCAGGTACCAGCAGGCTGTGCAGTGAACTAAAAGGTGATTTTGTGAGCAGTCAGAAAATACTTGCTTTGTGATTTTTGATGTTTAGAATTGCAGGTAATTTCATTGTTTGTGTTATGAAATACTAAGTTGTTCCTCTTATCAGGGCCCTCATGTTATATAAATATATGTTTTAGTTAAAATCCCACTGCTAAGTGCTCATTTAGAGCTGTATGTCAGTTGGTTTTCATTTTTCATGGAATGATTTGGAACTGGCCTGAAGTTGCATTTCTCAGCTCGTAGTGGTTTCAAAGGTGCATGGCATCACTGGAAGATGATGAAGCCTGGAAAAGTTTCCAGTTCAGAAAATTCTGTTTAAGGCTGATAAATCCTATTTAGCAAGTGAGATAGAATATCATGGCTTCAGGGCTTCAAGCAAACAGAAGACTAGAGGACTACAAGTAACATGTTCAAACTCCAGAGCTATTTGATTTTTTTTATCAAATTAAGCTATGAAACAAGTTACTTCTCTGCTGTGATTTTTTTAATGAAAGGAAAACCAGATTGTTAAAAGTATTTTCTTAGTTATGTCCTGCATTTACTATTTTTAATTCTACACATTTTAAACTCAGCAAAATCCCCACAATTTTCCCCCATGTGGAGAATATACTTAGTAAGGGAGTATAAGCCCCTTATTGTTTGTCCTTGAGAATCATAAAATTTAATGCTATTTTGTCTACTGATCTATTGCTTTAAACTTTTGACTTTGCACAAAAGTAGGAAAAGAATACAGACACTTCCTCAGTAGTGTAAGTATGTGATATGAGTAGACCATGATGATGATATATGAAAAAATGTTCTCTGTGGTTATCCATACAGGTGTGGGACTCTATCATGAAGCTGTGGAGTTCTGAGGCTAAGAACTGTCATTTCTTTTCTTGGAGAGATGCTCTTTTCCTTTCTGAATTCCTGTGAGGATGAGGGAACTATCTTAGACTTTAGTGGATATTCCAAAAAATATAAATACAAATGCCTAAATTTGCATTTACTTTATGTGCTGCAGTTTGTCCTTGTCTTTGTAAGTAAGTCATAGGTTTTTATGTGATTACACTGCAATGTACAAAGATTGGTACTTCATGCATAAAGACAAAGTAAAACTCACTTCTAAAATTTTCTGTAGCCCAAAGCGTATAGTTAATCCATGCAGCTGAGTCAAACTTTGCATTGTTTAGAACAGATTCTGTAACCTCAGAAATCAAAATACATTTAAGGCTTACAAATTTCTTTTTTTACTTACCTTTGTTAGATTGCAGTTCATTTCTAATGCAGCTGCAGAAAATTGTCTGAGTGAGATCTAAGATGACAACAAAAGCAATTAAAACTAATGCATATAGGGTCAGCTGAGGTGTTGCTTCAGAGAGGTTTTCAATTCTTGACTGTTTTAATTTCAGTTGATTTTTTGCTGGTGTACTGAAGAGTTCAGTTGTGTGTTAGTTCCAATTTAAGTTATTTAATGGAGTGAAAAAAACTTGAGATCCAAGTGTGCCTAAACTACTTTATAGCCATGACTAATCAGCTCTTTAGAAAGCATCCTGTTTTCCTAGTGATTAACCCCCTCCTCCTCCTCCTTTTGCAGTATCATGCAAGACTGCTCTTGAGTCATTTCAATTCATGCAGGTGACAGTAACTTGAACTGTTAAGATGTTCTTTATCAGAAGTCTTTCCCTTTGGTCTTAATCAGATGTACCCCCTAGGGAGATTGATTACATCCCACTTTAGCTTTTCTAAGTGGGAGATGAGATCTCAGTTCATTGCCTGCTTGCCCTATTTGGAAAATGACACAAAATTGTTTTTACTTTTACTGTCACAACTTTCAGAATTGAATCATATAATACCTGTAATTGTTCTAATGTTCTGTATAGAAATTGTAATATTGATGTTGCAGGAATAGTCAGTGAAGGACCTCTTGTGTGTAAAGTGCTACATACTCTCAGGTTTTTAAAAAAGCACAACATTAACATAGACTTTGAATTATTATTAATTCAAAAGCATGTTGATTCATTACAGTGCTTGATATCCTTTATTAAAATCAGTGAATCTGTTACTCATTGGAAGAAAATATCTTCAGTCGACAGTTCTCTAACCTTGTCTGTGCACAGTTATCTGAAGACTTGCTTTTAGGTACCTTGCTGATTTGAATTGAAGAAATGATACACTTTGGTACAGACATCCATGATTGGCATCTTAATGGTTGATGTAAAGATAAACAGCATTTCTCTTCAGTCAGGTTTGTATGTGAAAACGTTGTCAACATGAAACAAATTAGCTGTCAGTCCCAGTGAAAAAGTAATTCAAAACCAGACTTTTTTCTCTTAGTGCAGTTTAGCTCAGTTTAGCTGCCCAAATATTTATCACTAATGCAATCAAATATAGTCTGTGTTTCAGGGAAATATGAAAGGAAAATAGTTTAATATTTAAGGAAATACGAAGAGAGAAATGCTTATAGGAACTTGGGCATGATGGTCATATTCAGTTTTTGCCTGTACACTGGCCGTTGGAGAAAAACAGACTGAATCCATGAGGTAAGCTTGAGGAAAAAATTCTTTGAGAAGGAATCCATCACAACAACACAGACTGGAACTCCTAAATGAATTATTTTTAATTAACCTATTACCCCTGCAGCCTTTGTTTATAGTACAGTATATGCCTTTAATTTGGAGACCATTTTTTTAGCCTGAAGAGACCTTTTTCTGTATCACTCTTTTGAGATTTTAAACAGACCTCTGGAACATGTTGTGTGTTGGTTTTTAGATTTTTTTTTTAAAATTTGGTGGTCTTTTTTGAGTTTTGTTTGTTTTTTAATGCCTCAGTGATTTGCCTCCAATTTATCTTCAACAGAATTTGAATGTATGTAAGTGCAGTCTCCTCTCAGTAGTATGTCCTCTCAATAACATAATTTTCCTATCATGTAGTTTATTCTTGTGCATAGGTGCTTAAAGCTGTTGGTTTGATTTGATGACATAGGGAGGTATGTTTGTCTCATTCCCACCTCATCCCCTAACAATTATCTTGTCTTGAGAATGTAATCAGTGGTTTTAGATTTCTTCTATTTTTCTGTACTCTAAGCAGCACAGAATATATCATGTATGTTGAATATTAGTCCTCCTTGCTTAGAAGTGATGATTCTTACTGGTATTGCTTGCCCGCATACCCTCAAGTACTGCTTTCTATCTAACAGTCATCTTAAGGGTTTTTTTAGTTTTATACAATTGATCTACTTTTCACTTAAATGTTCTTTCTCAGCCTTTTTTTCTGCTTGTGTGTTCTTTCCCATAATAGCTCTTCTTATGTTTTCTTCTGAGGTTATAAAGTTTCTGCCACAAAACCTTTTATTTATGTTCAGAGTATTTGTTTTGATGTGAGGAAAATTCTGCTGAACATCAGTAACTGCATTGGAACTTACTATTAACTGTTAAGGAATAGACACATAGTACTGTTTTTCTTTGTTTTTATTGAAAACTTTCTGTCATTTACTTTCCTTTTGATTTGACCTATGATTTGTATATGACTATGTTATACTGACTTCCAAGGTACCAATTACATTCAAAGCAGATTGTGGCTATCTTAGAATGTTTAGAAAGAAAAAAAAAATCTTGTGAAACTTTTAGGTCCCAGATGAAAATGACTGTTTTGAATTGAAGCATTCAGAATCTTTGAAGACTGAGTATAGCAAGGTATTTATCTGAATTTTGCTTTGGGAATTCAGTGAGAAATTCACAGTGAAGGTGGGAAGATGGTATAGAGAAGAATCTTGGAATTTCTTTTATGATCCATTCTGAAATATTTCTGTTTGTGTGACTTGATGCTCTTTCCTGAGCTTTGACTTAACAAAGTTGATATTTAATAAATGTCGACATTTAAAATGTAGAATTTGGTTTCTACTGTGTTTTGACACTCCTTCTTTCTTGCTATGTGACATGCAAAATATGCCTGATATAATCTTTGAGGACAACTGGATTTTGGAGTTGGTCATTTTGAGGGACTGATCTATAGATACTTTGAATGAATCTTAAGGTTCTGAATGAAGTACTTAAAAAAAAAAAGTGCAAATTTCCCATGGATGTATTTTCCATCACTTTGGAGAGGTACGTAGAAGGGAGCAGCTGATATGAAATCCATATGCAAATATGATACCATTTTATGTAAAGGATCTGATGATAAAAAAAATGTAAAAGACTTGTATTATGTTATTTGCTTACTTGTTTCTAGGAAATTTGTTTTTACTCTTAAATTTTTACTCTTAAGAGTGTCTTTTTGTATTGCCAGCCTGACTGAGTGGTTTAATCTGGGAAAAATCAAAAAGTACTCCATACAGAAAGCTTGCAATCTTTGATTTCATTAAGATCAGACTCTTTATGCCATAAGTAAGAGGTTCTGTCTATTCTACTGTGGTATTCTACATAGGTATTCTACTGTGTCTTTACAGTATAACCTGTAAAGGGTCACACATGTATAGGTGAGTAACCCTTTATGTCTGAATGACTGTGTTGTCAGTCAGAAGTAATTGTATGTCATAACTCGCTGGTATTTGCTGCTCCTGTTTTCCTTCCATGAACATGCTGCACAGCACTCCATTGGTTCTGATTTCTTAGCTGAGCTAATATTTTTCCAGTTCTTCTCTGTCTCCTTTTCTAATTTAGTTTTCCTCAAATGTTGCATATATTGGCCATCAGCAGGATTTTTGCTTAGTAATTCAGAACACCTGCTCTCCATGCTTTCTCAGTCAGTGTCATTTTAATTTTGAGTTGGTTGCTTTTTGGATCCCTCAGGCTGGAGAATGGGAACAGTTCCCATTTATTGTTACTAGTTTTTAATCTGCTCCACCCCAGTGATTAAGATTCAGCTGTTCTTGTGCATACAAATGATGTACTTTGTACTTTTGTACTTTGTACATACAAATGATGGTAATTTCTCCTGTCAAAAAAAGGATACCAGTTTAATTTGAAAATATGGAAAAATATTGTTTCACAGTTGCCTAGCTCATTTGCTGTACATCACATACTTTTTTTACTCTGTTACATGTTTCTCTTTGGTTTTTTACATCTAGGGTTTAAGTGACAGAAAAGTAGAAATGTTTTAAATTACTAAGTTGTGTCTGTATTTTTGGCTGTTCCTTCTGTAGTTATGATTTTACTTATGTTGGATATGACTTTCCTTGTATTCTGGTTCAAATTATTTTAATTCTGTTTAATGCTGGAAGTAGGTAGCTTATTTAGAAGTTTTTCTGCCAAACAAATATGGAAAGTTTCTGGATTTCTCCACCTGTTTGTATGTACAAATTTTTTTGTTGTCTGGCAGTAACACAACCTTCATTGGGTCCCATGTACCCAACAGAAGACTGTAACTTACTTATGCTGAAAGAGGGCAAAAAGAACATAATAATGAGAGTTCTCATGCTGACATTATGTTGCACCTCCATATGCACAAAGTACCTTAACAGAACTTTGCAGCCATTTCTTAACTAACCTCTTTACATATTCTGCTTTAGGCAATTTTCCACCATGTTAGTAAGTTCCTTAATTTCATTCCCATGTGCATATGTTTGTTTCATGCCATAAAAGAGACTTAAAAATATCCTTACTATAAGATCAGTTGCTTTTTTGTTTTTAAAGAGTCTTAATTTAACACTTCAAAAATGTGTTTTCTATCACTGACTTGGTATCGTCTTGTACTGGCATGATCAATTCCATTGCCACCATATTTGTGTGAAGATTTTGAGTACGTTACAGCTTTGCAACCTATATTACACAGGTAGGCACAATAACATTGCAAAGGTAAAGACTATAATTAGGTGCTCACAACACCTAATTAGATGTACAACACCTTAGATGTACAACATTAAGCCTGATCTGTATTTAACAATAATGTACTCTTTGCTTCTTTCGTATTTCAAGTGATAAGAGTAGACTTAATTATTCAGAGTAGACTTAACATATTAAATGCCAGGAACATTCATTATTGTGCAATGGAGTTTTCCAGTCCAGTAGAAACAGAGGAGGTGGGACAGACAAAAAAGCTTAGTGGAATTTGGCAGGTCTGGCTTTTGAAGTTAGCATTGGTTCACTTCTTGAATTTCAGTAGATTGTTTTAGGGCAGTGTCTAGCTGACTCATGACAGAGAAATTTTCTTTGCTTGCTGTCTGGGAAATGCAGCTACATAACTATAATAATTTGTGTAATGCAGTGCCATTGCCAATTATTAATTTTATTAGAAATTTTAACTTAGCAATAACATCATAAGCACATGAGAAAGAAGGGGAAAAAGAGAAAAAAAAATTGGGGGGAAAAAAACCTGCCAAAACCTCCCCTTGAACTTCAGTAATTAAATTAGTTGTTTATTATGTGTCATTTAACTTCTCAGTGGTCACAAAAATATCCACATTACCTTTCCAAAAGAACATTCCCCTCCTTTTCTAAGTTGCTTTGAATTGCTCTTGGCAAATACAAGAACTTTACAAAATCACTTTTGTGAGATCTGTTTTGCAGATGTGGAATCCATAATTTAAAAAGTTAAATTTAAACATGTGTATGTGAAGCCTTCTTCATGGATATTTGAATTGAAAAGAAATTTCTGAAAGAGATATCATAAATGTTGATGGGACTGCTTATCATTCAATGTATTAAGACTTGATGTAATGAGCAAACAACAGTATATATTAGAAGTATAACAGAGGTTTAAAAAAAATCCCTGTCTAGTTTTTACTAAAGAACAAACTTTCATTAAACATAGTTTGTTTTCAGGTGGAAAAAAAGACTCATTCAGGAAATGTTTTCCCTTTGTTTTCACTGGAGTTCAAAAATACCATGGTTCTGCCTATCAACAGATAAATATTAATATTATACTTCTGCTAAGTGGTGCAACATTGAGCATAAAACAGTGTTATTGCTTCATCTCCCACTTTTTTACTTCTGAGGAGATAGATACTCTTAGAGGAAGGGTTTTTTGAACAAAATGAATGTCCTGAAAAATATCTGATTGATGCAGGGGTAAATTTTTTTAGATTTCCACACACTCAGATAATTTAGGAAGTGAAAATAGAATTTCTGTAATGCAATCTCATTTATTTATTTGTTATATCTGAGGAAATCATTAAATGGTACAAAATATTCTAGGAAAAAATCCCAGAGTCATAATTACATAATGAATCCAGAGTTGTCTGTTACATGGTAGGCTGATTGAGGGTCAGTAGCAGAAGGGGAGAGTATATATGGAAGCAGTTCATATATTTTTTGCCATATTGCCATTTTAGAGACAATATTACCTGAAGGTAAATTATTTGGGTTTCTATGCTTTTTTTCCTTTTTATCTCCTTTCCTTCTGGCTAGAATAAGAGGAGTTAGATGTTAGTCACAGTATCACAGAATGGTTTGGGTTGAAACAGACTTCAGAGGTCATCTAATTCCAAACTCCCCCCTCTTCCAGCCAAGGTCGGGGATGCCACCCACTAGACGAGGTTTCTCAGATCCTGGTCCAACCAGATCTTGAACATTTCTTCTCTGAGCAACTTACGGCAGTGCCTCACATTGTCACAGTAAAGGATTCGTTCCTAGTATTGATACTAAATCTCTCCTCTGTTAGTTTAAACTGTTCCCCCTTGTGCTATCACTATCTGCTTGCGTAAAAATCACTTTCCAAGCTTTTACAAGCCCTTTTTTAGTACTTGAAGTTGCTTTTGGTCTCCCCAGAGCCTTCTATTTTCCTGTCTGAGCAGACCCAACTCTCTCATCCTGTCCTCCTAAGAGTTGTACTCCAGCCTCCTGATCTTCTTTGTTGCTTCCTCTGGCCTAGGCCCAACAAGTCCATGTCCTTTTTATGCTGGGACCCCAGCTCTGGATGCAGAGCTCCAGGTGGGTCTCACCAGAGCAGAGCAGAGGGGCAGAATCCCCTCCCTCCCCTGCTGCCCACGGGGCTCTGGGTGCAGCCCAGGACGCGTTTGGCTCTCTGGGCTGGGAGTGCCATGGCTGGGCATATCCAGCCACAGAATCAGTTAGGTTGGAAAAGGCCTCTGGGATTGATTCCGGCCTGTGACCCAACACCACCATGGTCAACCAGACCAAGGCACTCAGTGCCTGCCCAGTCTTTCTTTAAACATCTCCAAGGATGATGACTCTACCACATCCCTGGGCAGCCCATTCCAGTGTGTAATGGCTATACCTGTGGACAAATTCTTCCCAATGTCCAGCCTAAACCTCCTTTCATTCTATTAAAAGTATGTCCCCAAGGTCCTTCGGTGATCCCTGCTTCTAGTCTGTCACTGGTCTGAAGGAAAATATAAAGCATACATTGTTTACAAATGACCCCTGATGTTTTAGTTAGTGGTGATTCAGTCAGAAACCATGCTAAGCTGAAATTTTCTACATAGTATTATGAAATGTGTTTGCAATATTATGTCCATTTAAAAATAAAAATAGGATATATTTCCTTCAAAATAAAAATACTTAAAAGATCTTCTCTGAAAGAAAACATTAAAGAGCACAATCTTAGCTCAAGAATTAAGGGCTCTCTGGGAATGACGGACAAATTTGTAACTAATATATAGGTGGTTTCTTACAAAATATTTACTTCAGTAGAAATTTTTTTTTCATTAGATCCAGTAGCAGCAAGGCAACAGCAAACACAAGCTCAGTGTGGGGACTTTAAGAAAACATAGAGGGACTATTAAATATATATTGTAGGCTTTGTGGACATTTTTGACAGGGCGTGTAACATGTGGGAATATGGCCAACTGCCTGCAGCAGAAGCTGCAGTTCAGAGAACTTGGATTTTTCAACTGACCTGCTGATATTACAGCTGATTTAGGGCTCATACTTATTTTAATGTATTTTATAAGGAATAAAAATAAACAAGTGCTTTTTTTCCCTTTACAGTGGAAAGGTAAAATGATAAAAAGGTTTGAATATGCTCTTAGTGTAGCCAATTTTTGAGGTTTTGATAGGACATTGAGCCCTAAAAAGAGGAAACTGAACACTTTAAAAAATCATTCCATGCCAGCAGAAATAAAGAATTAGGATGGTAAAGGATTCTCAAGAGATTGTTTCTGAAACTATGTCTGAGATGCGTGTGAGGCATCTGGAATGAAAGAGAAGGCTGGCTCTGAACTACCCTGCCCATAGCTGTGTTACCACATGCACCACCTGGGAAGGGGTGTGCCAAGACAGTCCCTAGGAACTTGCACTGTAAGAGAGGGCACAGCTTTTCAGTAGGAGATGGTCATCACTGAAAGAAGAGAAACTGAAGGTATAGGACATTCAAATGAGATTTAGGAGGGATTGGGTGAGAAAGTGTGAATGAAAGGCAGGAGACTGAGATGGTTACTCACAAAACAGGGAGATAAAAAAGGGAATCTCAGAATTGAAAATGGTTGAGGGTGAAAGCAACTTCTGAAGATCTTCTAATCAACCTATTCATAATTGTGATATAGTGGTTCATTTAAAATAAAAATAATAGTTAAAACCACCAAACAACAAATTTGCCAAAACCTCAAGCCAAATCATCAGAACACGTGAATGTCTTATGGTAGAGCTACAAATAGAGTAATGAAGATTGCTTATATAGAGCAATAAGCCTTTAGGTGCCTTATAGGTAGGAGATTCGAAGACTTTTAAAAATGAAACTAATCTTGACTTTATTATGAGCAGTGGGAAATTAATTCTACTTATTCATTCTAACTTACAGATTTCTCATTACTGTCATTAAACATGCAATTAATTGTATCCTCTCTGAGGTATTTCCAGGTCATTTTCTTGTCTGTTTTACTCTAGAATTATTTATGTCAGCATCTGTCTGGTCTTGTAGCTCTGATGGAAGTTCCTAATGTGCCGTGGTATCTTGTCTCTTTCTGGAGAAATGGCAGCCTCTGTTAAAGCTGTATTTGCTTTGGTAGAGACCAGTGAATTATGTGCTGTTGGATCATAGGCGATGTTTGTATAGTCTAAACAAATGGGGTAGTCTTGAGAACCTTGAGACTTTTTCTTTCTAAATGAATGATCTTCCTTGCTTTGCCAAATTCTGAAACTCTTCTCTGCATTAGATGCCAGAAGAGTTTTGAATTTTTATATGGAAAGACCTCAACATACTAAATGGACAGAAAACATTTGTATCTAAGACAGTTTATAGGGTCCACCTGTATCTAGTGTGTTAGTACTCTCTCATTTGGATGTTTTTCTGTATCTAAGGAACAGTGAAAATCCAGGCAGATATTCTTTTTCCATTAAAAAGAGAAAGGATGCATTTGTTTTGCTAATAATGTGGGAAAAACTCAACTTGAAAAAAGCAATATTACATAAATGAATCTTTCTAAAATATTTGAAGAACATTTTTATAACAGAACTCCAAGACCTTCAGGATTAGTGGAAGAGAACTACAATAATACTGCAATTAATGTTTAAAATGCTTTTTAAAAAGAGAGTTTGAAGAATAGTCAGCCAATTAAGGGCAGAATATTCAGTTGTTATGTCTGAATAGTTAAGAAATCTGTTTAAGTGATGAATTTGTATAAGTATTCATGCCTATTTCCTGAAGTATTCATTCTTTGTAGAGGACTGAATACTTCCCTCTTCTTCATTTCCCATAGCAGTGGAGGTTATGTAGTACCTGTGTATTAACTTTTTCCCATCTTCCAAATTCTAAGTAATTTAGGTATTTACATGAGAGTTTTGGGGAAAAGTCTTTTGGTTTGGGCTTGTTTTCGTTTGTTTTTAAATTTTTTTTTGAACTTCAGATGCATTTTAGTGAACATGATGTTTCTTACTTGAAAAGTTGTCCTCGTATCTTAAATGCTATTTTGCCATTAAAACTTAATTTCAATGATATTATATGTCATCTGTGCTGGAAAAGGTGTTTGGTTTTGTCACATGAGAAATTTTTTTTTTATGTAGTAACATTATCTAAAACAACTGTTTATTTAAACTCCTTTTTTCAGAACTGTGAGGACTTGGGATGTTAACAATGAAAAAAAGCACAAAAGCGTATTTAAGCCGCGATCAGTTCAAGGTAAACGTGTGATTCCTACAACTTGCACATACAGCAGAGATGGGAAACTTATTGCAGCTGGTTGCCAAGATGGTTCTATCCAGATCTGGGATAGGAATATGAGCGTAAGTCCAGTATTTGATAACAATGTGTGTTTCTAATATTCAAGTGTGAATGTTGAAGCAGATAAAATCAATTTTGGTACTTTTATATTTTTTATTTATTTTCCCTCCTCTCCTCTCCCCTCTGTCCTGAAAACCAGATAGCTTGTAGGCATGACTTAATGTTTCTTCTGCCTTTCCACAACTGATCATTAAGTGTGCTGCTACTAAGTTCAAAATGCTGGGAGAACTCTTGGCAGTCTGTGTTTAAAAAAAATAAAATGACCACATATCTGTATCTAGATTATTATTCATTTAAGATGGAATGCTTGAGAGAAAAGCTGTAATTTTTTGATGTTATATAATTTACTCCTCAATACACCTCAATATATTGAGGAGTAACTCTTAAATATTGAAACTGATATCAGTCATTAAACCATATAATAGGTAAAGAAGAATAGCATCTAAGTGGGTGAGTTTATGGCCTGTGCTGCACATTTAATGGCAAATGTTGTTATATTGTCTAATGTGTAAAAATTAACAATAAGGTAAATTTGAACCATTTATGTAAATGCATGGTGGTCAGAAAGAGTCAGAATGAAAACTGTTTAAAACTTATCAAATTAGGAAATATTTCTATTCATATTGAACTAAAAAATTGATTTCCAGTAATTATGACTTGAATTGATAAGTATAATTCTTGCTACATCCTTATAACTTGAAGCTTAGAGCATTCAGTGCTCACTGTTGCTTTGTGTAGTATAGCTTACAAACCAGTCCAGTTCCAAGAGTTTAATTTTGCAATGTCACGTGCAAATTCACCAGGCTAAGCTTTACTGCTTTGAAAAATAATGATCCTAGTAAATCATTCATATCCTCTCTTTATGCCCATCTTGTGCAAAGAAGATTCAGTGGCATAATTACCAATGGCATGCATTGGAGGAGAAAATAGAAATGGGGTCAATTTTTTCTAAAGCCAGAATGAGAATACAGAGGAAATGAGGCAAGAAAAAGCAGGATCATGAAACTGGTGTAATAAATCTCTGAAAGCTGTACAATTCTAGTAGGATGGCTTTGTAAAACTGAATTAGTACGGGTTGCATTAGTATGTTCAACTTCATATTTCAAAAGATTTGATTTTAAAATGGGCAACAGACAATCTGGACAGCTTTTTACAAAGATTTAAAATTTTTTGATTGCTGGAGGCAGGAGGAAATGTATAGATTTAAAAGGAAAAGCAAACCTGTGGATCATACTCAAAGTACAGCCTGTATTTTGGATTTAATCTATTTTTATTTCTGTTTTTATTTCCATTATAAACGTAGTAAAACTTCCTTATGGCACAAAGCTTGAGAATTCATCCTAAGTGTAAACTTGTTCTAACAGAATAATAAATTTTTCAGAGGCTGGCTTTCATCACCTGTGTATGTTGTTTATTTTAACATATACAGTATTGAAATATTAAGCTTTCTGGTGTAGTTTTAACAATAGTGCTCTTGGTAGCCTGCTTTTTCATGTGCTTTTCCTTTTGAACTTTTCTGTGTCTGTGAGATGACATATTGCAATGCTGATTGAGTGCAGTTTAAGGTGATTATGAGTAATTTAAAGATATATCCTGTGTATCTTTTGCAATTTCCAATGGGTGACCCCTGTATAAGGCAAGGTAAGACTAAAGTGATTTTCTAGTAGAAATTAAGTTGGTGGTATTCATGGTTTTGTATTTTTAATGTCTGAAGATTTTTTTGTCTTTGTCTTTGTTGGTTTCATTAAGAAGTGTGCAAGATTTTTGGTGAAGGAGCAGGCAAATTGGATTTTTAGTGATATTCTTACCTAAGACTGCTGGTGTCCTCTGGAGATTCCTGTGTGTAGTTAGACTCAAGTGTTTCAAAAGGCATCTTTATTAAACAATTAGAAAAAGACTTCATCTTATATTTGGGGATGGGGAAGGGATAAGAAAAAATTCTCAAACGGAACATGTGTTTAACATTACAGTTAGAAAGAAGAGGATGAGACTGACTCCTTTACTAGAATGGTGAAAACACTTACTGGCCTGACAGGATACAGAGATGCTTGCAAAAGCAAACAAGAAAATTGCAAGTTATTAAGTTATTACAAATTGATGCAGTTCTTGGAGTACAAATTGAGTGTGACACAGGAAAATGGGTAAAGCTGTGGAGGGTCGAGGTATGAGGGTTAAACTTCTTGAAGAAATATGAAATAGAAATATTAGCTTCTAATTTTTGAACAGAAAGCTGTAATACCCAGCTGGCAAAAACCATTTGGTTCTGTTAAAACAAGAGTAGAGCCGTATATATACAGATTTTATTGTGCTGCAGTACAACTGGCTTTCAAGTCAAAATTGAGAGAGCATTTGTGTTTATCTTGACAAGGCCCTATTGAGTCAGTAGTAAAAGTCAATAGTGTTTGAAAGCAGAAAATAGTTACCATATTTTCTTATTCTTGATCAGTTCAGAATGATTCTAGCATTATTATTTATGCTGTGTGCTTGGTCCACGTGCAACTGGAAGGAGAGGTTCAAGAAGGTGTTTAAAATTGACTGTAACTTATTTTGTTGTGTCATCATGACAGGGTTGACCCAAAAAAGGCCCATTGTGACTGTCTGAATTTGATTTTGCCTTCGTGCAAGAATGTAAATGACATTCCAACCCTGATCTTGAGTGCCCAAACCACTGTTCCTGCATATGAGAGCACAAATTAAATCCATGAAGATTGTCCATCCAGATATTATGGCTCACACTAGATACACACCCATAGTGCCTGTTATCCTGGTCATCTATGAAGATTTTTAGATGCTTTTCTTTTGAGTTGAGTACAAACTACTGTCAAATACAGATCCGATAGAGGGGGAGGTTTCTGTTTGCTTCAGTGAAAATATAAAGTCCCTGCTTTCCCACAGAAAAAGTCCCCGTGTTCCCCCATCAACGCAGCACAGAGTCACAGAATGGGACATCTCGTCCAACCTCTCTTCTCAAGCAGGGCCATCCCAGAGCACATGGCACAGGATTGTGTCCATCCTTGGATATCTCCAGTGAGGGAGACATGACAGCCTCTCTGGGCGATCTGTTCTAGTGCTCGGTCACTGCACATTAAAGAAATTTTTCCTCATGTTCAGGTGGAACTTCTTTGCATCAGTTTCCGCCCATTGCCTCTTGTCCCATTAAAGTATGAAGCAGCAGTTCCAAGGGCAGAAGTGAATACCCCAATACGAAAGAGGGTCTGATAATACCCTCTCCAAGAGCAAAAGGGGCACTCATTAGAAGCAGGCATAATGTTGGTGGGAAGCCATGACTGTACAACTTTGCAAGACAGAAGCTACACCACAGATCTCCTTTGCCACTGTAGTCAGTTTCTGACTGCTGGTATAGGGTTTTTTTATTCTCTGCTTCACATGTTACTTGTTATACCTGTCTAAAGGAATCATACCAATGTGTCAATCAATGGGCAAAGAAATTAAAAATGAACCTGTTGTGTAGAGGCATCCCCATCACCACAGACACATCATGTGTGTTGCACACACTACCCAAGTGTAGAACTTGGTCTAGAATGGTGTGATGAAATAATTTTTGATTTTTAATTTAGAGATCTTCTCTATGTCGTATTTTATCCATTCTGCTGAAGTCAAGGTAACTGTTTGTTGTAAGTTATTTTCATCAGTTTGTTGGTTTTTCCCAAGCCACTTTTCAACCATCTCAGTATCTGCTTTTTGGTTTTTTTGTGATTTTTGTTTGCTTGTTTGTTTGTTTGTTTGTGTTTTTTAAAAAAATTATATTGCTGTGCCTTGGGAGTGATTTTGGTATGTTATCAATTAATTTCTGACTAGTAATGAACACTGTGAATGTTTCATTCAGTTTTTTACTTCCACTCTTTTCTGGTATGATTCCAAATCTCCCAGCTGTATGTGGTGAGAGTAAAAATACTTTTGGAACTTTTGGAGGAAGATTTTGTCTTAATTCATGACACTGACATTGGTAACTTGCTAATGCTGAAGTTAAGCCAAATGCATTCCAGGTCTGCCTTGCCTTTTTCCAAACTTCCTTGGCAGGACCATGTTCCATTATGATCACCTGCCTCAGAGGATTTTTTGTTTTGTCATAAATCTGTATTATTTTCTCACGTATGTTATTTTGTCAGTGCATGTTTTTTCTGTAAGGTTCATGTACATGTGCATTTGCAGTGCACATTAGTAGAGTGATCTGTCAGTGTATTTGAAATATTATGAACAGTTCAACTTGGCTTAAAATAACATATTCAAAGGACATAAAAAATGGCTTCCTTCAAACTTTGAATGAATAGTGGAAACAACAGTGTGAAATAGTCAATCATAACACAACACATTAGAACATTCTCAATTAAAATGTTTTGATACATTGAGAAAGGGTCTGGCAAATACGGAGAGTTGAAGAGCATTAGTGGTTAAAATTATTGGTTCACACAGCAGTGCAGTAAAAGGTTTACCTGCAGTTCAAATAAGTTCAAATTCCTCACCTTGCCTGTGCTTGCCCATTCAGAGCTTTTTGCTGGCCTGTAGTAGTTCTGAACAAACTGATCCATGGAGTCAGTCTTTAGTCTCGAGAATGCAGTGTCTTGCTATCAGTAAACCTTTGTGTGCCTGATTTTCCTGTCCAGGAACAGGAGCATCTCATTCACAGAGATAGGGAAAGACTGAAGTAATTTCTGAAGCATATTTTGGGTTAAAATTGAAACCTCTTCAATGAACAGAAGGTATCCCCTCATTTTCCATAATAAGCAAGAAAGGATTGAGATGTTTTTCATTAGTTACAAATAGGCTTTTTTGGGGAAAAAAAGCTTGACTTCTTAGTTAGCCTTTCTTAATCTTTCAAATCAGCTGATGAATCAACCTGTTATGCGAATTTTTTCCTCCAGCTTTTCCTGGATGTGTTCAGCACAGGAACTGCATAATTTCTCTGTGTATGACAGGCTGAATCATGTTTCACACTTTCGCACATCACTATTTTATGGTGTAGCATTGCACCTGTGATACAAAAATATCAGTAAGGATGTTGGGAAGGTAGAGTTTGTAAGAGAAGTGGTCATATGTTTTAAATGCATTTGAGAAAACAGCTTGCACACTCAAAATCTTGTCTTTTTTTTTTTTCTAGCTATTTTCTTTCTAGCTAGTTAAATTTGGTTATAAACTTTGAGTAGTTATTATAAGCTTTTGCCTATCTACTGGCTGCACTGTAAGTAATAAAGAATTAGTTTTGATAAAAACCTTACAATAGGTTTGTCTTTTATATCTGTAATAGGTTTATTTTTTAATATAGTGCAAATCTGAACGTGAAAGACAATATTTTGTGATTTTCAGCATAATCCTCATTGAGCAAATTGATTCAGTGCTCATGGAAATATTTTTATAGTGAGTGATTAACCTCTATTTTTTTACTTTCTGTTTCGTAGAAGACTTAGCCATAGGTTTAACTCCATTCTTCAGCTCAAAAGTGAGCATTTGATACAGTATTGCTGAATTACTCTTTGCTAGCATTTTCTTTTCACCTGGTTTTAAAACCTTACTCTGATTTTAAATTGCTAGAATTATTTATGTGTTTTGATCAGTTTAAATTACTTAGCTAAAGCTCAAAGTGGTCTTGCAGAACTTAGAATTCACAATAATATTTAAATTCAACACTATAATAACGTACTGCCCAAATGAATATTCTCAAAAGTAGTGTGATCAAGTGGTAATCCCAATAACCTGTTTTCCACATGCCCTTAAGCCACCCTAACCTCGAAATATAAGGGGAAGAAAAGTGGAATGTCTCAGTATGCCCTGAAATTAAACAGATCTAAGATCTGTACATTTTAATTACAAATAGTCACGTTAAAAGTATTTTCCAAATAATTGCATGATTTATGGATGTAAGATAAATACATTTCTATATTTAGTGATGGTTTACCTTGAAAGGGTTTCTGTAAGGTTTAGTTTTGTGGTGTGTTCTTGGAAGTTTTAAGGTAGAGCTTTTAGAGACTAAAGGTTTTACAAGTACTTTTACAAGTAGCCATTTTGAAAAAAATACTGTATAACTAAAGACACAGATTTAGATAATGAAAAATTCTTATGTGAAAAGCCTTTTTTTTAAAATGGGAATCCAAGTCCAGATCTTACTTGGAGATTTTTTTGCATGCTTTATTTTGCTGTTCATGATGGATTTCACAGCTGATGCTGCCAAGGCAGAGTAATCAAAACTAGTGGTAAGATCTGAGACTTGCTGTAAGTATTTTCCCATTAATTGGAAGGTCCTTTAAGGGGATTTATACCCTTGTGTTAGGAAGATGAAGTTGCTGAATCTTTGCACAGTTACAGGATTAATTTTGCACGTGCTGACATGCAAAAGATACGGCTGTCAGTAATTAATTCCTGAAATGTCTTATGTCTATCCACTAGAAAACTTCACTATACATATGCCTTTTTAGATGCATTTTCTACCAGTTCATTGTGTGTCTTTAGCATTTTGTCCCTTACAGCATAAGAGAATTACACTTTTTTCACACCAGCTAGGTTTTATTAATATTTTTTTCACAATGGAATATTCACTTGTCTATTTGGATGATTTTTTAATGTATAGAATTTAGTGTTTATATTGATATCTTCACAGCATTAAAAATATTCCAGTGAAATGTCAATATTTAATAGAAATGGTTTACAGTCACTGTTCTTAAATTTGCTGAATATCACTACTACAGCTAAACAGCAGGGAAATCTTCCAATTTTCTTCAAGTATGTAACAAGCTTTATGCTTTGAAGAGGGCAGTCTGGCTACATCTGGAAATTTCTTGTGTAAATACAAGATGAAGGATATCCAAATATACTATATTCCCCTTTCAAACTTAAGGTAAGTTTTCCATATCCATAATATTCCACCCTTTCATTTCATATGTGTATGTGCCAGACCTCTGTTCCAGAAACTGGAAATCACACACAAGCTTGCCAGCAGCAAATATTAACAGATTCATATATTATTCCTTTTTGTATACGTCTGGGTTAGCCAGTACATCACTATCTGTACCCTGAAGCCAGCCACAATAAAGAATCTGACAATCATATACTGAGATAAAATGTGCCCTGCTGTATTTCTAAGTGCATTTCTCTCTTATGTAATAAACAGTTTATAGTTAAGAACTATCTAAATATTTGCACTATCTAATATAATGATGAAAGGCAATTCTAAATCTTGAAGTCTGTCACACCCCAATGAAAACAGGTTAAAGGATTTCACTTTGGATTCATGTATGGTTAAAGGAAAAAGGCTTATCCCACAAGGGCTATATATCTCTCTTTGGTTTATTATTTGGAAAACTGAAAGTAGAACGTACAGAAATAATTTCAAAATTACAATTTGAGAAGAATAGGTGTTATAGCAACATGATTCCCTTTATTAATATTTTAGTGCTTTTAATATTAATACAACACGAATAATGTTACAGAAACATAAAGATGAAATAACGAAAAATAATGGAAAAAAAAAAAACCTTCTTGAGCTAGCTTTGTTACTTTAGAGAAAATTTTCCTTTTTTGCAGAGACAAAAAGTGGAAAGTACAAATCCTACATTCTTATCTAGGAAGGAGTGAGCTCCAGAGTGGTTTGGCTTATCAGAGAAATGGCTTTTAGATTCTGTAGTATATGCATTGCTCAAGCAAGCTGAACACTTCAGTAGTCTAGAATCTGATAGGGTTTGTAAGTAATGAAAAGACTGTTGTGCTTGATATTAGAAAGCTAGTTTTGCCTCCAGATGTATCTCACTGTGCTTCATAGCAGGTCACTATTTCTTGAAGCTTGTGAGGAGGTGAACAGCAGGGTTATGGTGCAAATTTTCTAAAAGCAATTAAAAGTACATTTCTGTACAACTCTTGGTCATTAAGTTTATTTTATTAGAGAAGCCAAAGACTCACACATTTTAAAATACTTAACAAAAGGAAAGTTGTTACAGCTTGAACAAGTGAATTAAAACCAGAAAAGGCAGGAAATGGCTTCTGAGCTGTGGAACATACAGGTTTGCAGGAGGCACGTTATAGTGAGGCATAGCTTTTATATGTAGCGTTAGGTTACATACATTTAACATAGGAAGTCTGATAAAGAGCAACCTTCTCTCTGCAGAGAGAACAGTTGATTCATAGTTACTTCCATTAAAAGGTGCACTTCTGTGGGGATACAGTTTAAATAATTAGCCATAATATACTAGAGACTGTACTCAATTCCTAAAGAATGTAAGTCGTGTTAACTTTAACTGAAAATATTTTAATGGCATTTCTAGGGAATTCATAATAAGATTATAAGCCAAACAAGTTATTTTTGTGTCTGCGATTATCAATGTGAAGATAAACTGCACAGCTGAAACATATCTTGGCAGCAGGTACAGAACTAAACCAATCACATGAAATTAAAAGTATTTGTAATAATATACTATTTTTTTGTAAGACAGCTTCAGTGAACAGGTTTCTTGCAACTCTAGATACAAATCTCATAATTAAAACGTGATTGAATATATGTGATGCTCTCTTCATAATTAAACAAAACTTCTTCCAGTGCAAAATATTTTAAAATAAAGGGTTTTTTTCATGATCTCCCTATTTCCTAAAGTTTGTTTTCAACAGATGTTAGTGCTAAACAGTTAGTAGAGAGGGTGGTGAAATAGGTGGAGCATTGTCCAGCTGTGTTTTATTTAATGTATGACTGCAGTGATACTACACAGACTGAAATCAGATACATCTGTGAAACAGCTGCTTTCCTTAAACCAAGTTCCAAATTTCTCATGAGATAGAGACTTGGAGTTGGATATGACTACCTATGGGTTTCACACATTATGAGTAAATACATATACAATATGTCTAAGTATGTCCAGAGACTTATAATGGCATTCTAGTTCAATAGACTTTCTGAATGTGTATAATCATTTTAAGCAGTAATTTGAAGAACACATTCTTAGATATTTTAATGTATGTAATTTTCATTTAGATTAAGCAGTATGTGGATGTTTAAAAAAATTCCTTTATGGTTACTATTTCCCTTTGTGCTGTGTACATGCATCACTTTGAGATTTGGCTTGGGACTGTTTTGTGCTCAAAGCAGTCACCCATAATCAGCACTAAATTTTGTTTTGTATTTAGTGCATTTTGTGAAGATTGGGATAGGATGGCCAAATTATAAAGTGTTATGCCAATTCATATACAAAGAGAAAGTTGCTCTAACAACTCAAATTCATTGGATAATCATGGATTCTGTGGGTTTTTAATGGACACTAGGAGCTCCTGATGAATGTAGCTGCTGTAATCAGTGTGTTCTTGTGATATGGGAATGTAAATGGCACTGCATCCTGCTCACTAGCTTGCTTTTTGTCCTCCCCATTATGCAGTTTTGTGGTCTCCCCTGGAGTGTCTTAGATCTGTAAACAAACATCATCCTGTTGAGGCCAACAGCTCGCACTCTGTGGACTGTTACAGATGCTGTTCACCAGGGCTCACAAGAGCAGCACAAGGACAGCTAGTGCATCCCTGCCCTTGTGACAGGTATATATTTGGGACTGCCTTGAAGAACCTAAGTGAGCCTTTTAGAAGTAGGGACACCTGCTGCAGTCAGTAGAAAGCATTGCATAGCAAGCCATTGTCTTGTTACTTCTCACAAATGTGAAAATGCCTGCTTGATTTCAATATTTGATGTGTTGAAGTGTGTTGCCAAACTGGATAGGAGTTCTCAGAGGTGTAGGACTGTTTTCTGTATTCCAGACAGGGTAGTGTGATTTCTTAGCTGTTGCATTGAGGTGGGAGGGCAAGGTAGGGCTGCAATAATGTGTGGTGCTGTCTGTCTGCACGTGTAAAACAAACTTCAGTTTTGACTTCATTTCTAACCAGATATGGCTATCAGTGTTCAGTTGGTAAGAGATTTACACCAGCAAACAAAAACAAGACAATGTGCAAGCTCGGTTACTATTTGTCTCCCACCCCCTTTTTTAAAAAAAATAATTTTTTACATGATAATTTACTGTATGTCCACATGTGTTGCAGAAAAAGGAGTGGTGGTTTTCTTTGGTTTGATTTTGGTTGTGTTTTTTTTTTTTTTTTGTGAGAAAAACACAGATGTGCTTGCAGATTAAATGAATGATCTGTAATTGCTGTAATTAAAAGACTGTATTTAATTAATTGGTGAAATACAGCTGTTAAAAAAGCCAAAATGAGGCAAGACTGGACCCCTAAATGTAAAGCACCATTATCAAGGAAACCAAAGAGGAAGACACATTAAAGGAATGATACTGGCAGTGGGTTATTGGTTGGATTTATTACAGTGTGTTTTATAATGTGTGACAGAAAGGAGATGATACCTTGAAACACATATAACAACATTTTTCTTATGATGAATAGTTAAAGGAGGTAGGATCTTCCAGGGAAATTGAGAAGGTATGGTACCCATATAAGAAAATCAGGAAGAGCTTTCATCATGTTGATTTTGTATTGCCAGCTAAACATTCACAGAGTGATGTCATGGTGAAGTAAGCAGAGAGACAATGATGTACGTTTTTTTTTGAAAGGCAGTTTAATGGCATGAAAATATTAGGAGTCATGGTTGTGATAAGGTGTGTAAAAATACACTGTAAAGTGAGAAGTTCAGTGACCAAGAGGACTGAGTAGCAGTGAATAGCCAGAGAAACTGAAAGGTAATCCTGTACCAGAGGGAAGAGTGAAGATGGGAGCGAACATGTAGATGGTGTGCAGGAGATACTGGATTTCATGTGAAGAAGGAAAACAGAAGATAGACACTTCTCCCCCAAAGATGATGTCAGTAAGGGTTGGGTAGCATCCCATGTTGGATTTGTCAGGGATAATCCTGGCACCCAGGAGGGAATTTAAGTAGCATTCTCAAATGGAATGTATTTGGGGGATTGACAAAGGAGTGATTGAAGGAGAAGGGCAATATTGGATGAAAAGTCAAGAGAAAGTGAAAGGAACATGGAGCTGTTTTGGGAAAAGTGGGTAATGCAAATAAGGCTTTGAGATACATGAATTGCTGCTTGGGAAATTTGTATCTCCCTGTGCTGTGAGGATGCCATTACTGGTGGAGAAGGAATATGAAGTTGCTGGGTCTAAGTGTGAAATATTGTGCTAAAGTGAAACTAGAAGGCCAGAATGGGAAAATGAAAGGAATCTTTTTGTTGGATGGAAAAGAATTCTAGGGATGCTAATGGTCAAAGAGAATTGCAGCAGAACAAGGTACACATTATGGAAATAGAAAAAGAAGAGGAAAGAGGGGTTTGACACAAATAGCAAACAATGGTAGAGGAGAAGGCTACTTACAGAATGAAAAATTCTGTAACAATTCTCAATCCTCAGAGACAAATTTTCATGGAAATACTGTGGCCTGGTTGAAGGACTCTTGTATATCAATTTGAACCATTTTTATATTTCCATACCTTTAATAATCATCTTATTATTTCTATTATACGAGACAGAAGGGATTAATTGATTCAAGGTTGTTAATTGCAGACAAAAATATAATCTTTCCTCTCATACTTAAAATAGTATTTTGTTTTAATATCTGTTAAAAAAGGAAGCTAATTTTAAAAGTGATCCATATTTGAAATTAAATCAGAAATTGCACTGTAGAATAGCAAGCAACTTTTTCTCTGAAAGGTATCACAAACTTTTTCACTCTATCTAATGCTTAGGTACTTGGTTGCTGCTCTGAAAGCTAACTTGGAGTGCTATTCTGTTTGTGTAAACCACTACAAACAATTCTTGAAATATATTTTCCTGCTGTGCCAGTTTTTTTCTTGCAAGTGTGTGGAGGTTTTATTTGTTTGCTTATTTAGCTAGTCAAATATATAAAACTATTGTGAGAAAAAAGCAACATCAAAGAAGGAACCATGGAATTGAGATAAGAATATTGCTTGAAAAGAAGATGAAGTTTACTTGAGAATGCTCATTTTATCACTGATATGCATGAGGAAAAACACCACACACCCTTTTAACTGAGGCATTCTTCCATTTTCATTGTTCCATCTGAATGATTAAAACCAAATCCATAGTTTAAAAAAAATATTTTTAAATAATATGCAAAGATAATATAGCATGATGGTTTACAGGGCATTTTTATCAAGAAAAGAAACCAAAGCATGTAAAAGAATAGCTTGTCATGTTACAAGAAGTTCAGTGAAAATGCTTTCATTTCATAGAGAAATACACCCATCTTCTTAGAATATACATGTGTTAGCTATTGTTTCTAGCAAGCAAGTAGATTTATTACACAACCATCTTTGATATTGCAAACTGCAAACAACACCTTTTTTGGCTCAAGGATTACTGGACCAGAAATGTTAACTTTATGTAGATTTTTGTGTATTTTCAGTCATGTTTCACTCTGTTTAGAGTGTGCCTCTGTTAGACACAGAAATGATTTAAGCCTTGGGGACACCAAAGGAATATGAGAAATTATACTGAATATTTGGGAATAAGCTAAGAATAAGTCTGTCATAGTTGCTTTTTGAACACAACTTAGTAGCTTCCTTATAATTTCTTTTCTGATTATATTTTTATTTATGGTCTGTACGTCAAAAGCTACTTTAAAATGATATAAGACATCCAGTGTTGGCATGGATGAGCTTGAAGAAATCTGTAGACTTTCAGTGGAGTTCTGTTGTATCTTAGCTGAATCTTCAATGAGATTTTTGCAGAATAACATTGATCACATTTGATTGTTTTCTGAAAAGCAAAGAAACCTTCAACAGCTGGGCAAGTCAATGACTGATTAATTTAACTTCGAGAGAGGCAAAAGGAAGGAGTGGGCTTTTTTTTTTTTTTTTTTTTTGTTTACAAAAGTAGTATTTATGATAGTACAAAGGAGGAAAAATGTAAATTTTCTAGGGTGAGATGAGATGGGTTAGATAAGTTATGAAAAGATACAGAAGAACATTTCTTCTACATCCTTGTGTGTTTTTCTCATACAGTGTAAAAAATCCCCAAAGGAAGCCAACTGAATAATTTCCAAAAGCTATTTTTATTAGTAATATTTATCATTTTTGTGGCCAAGATAGGTTATTTTCTGAAATGCAAAGTTTGTGCAGCCAAAAATTCAGCTGGGTTTCATTTTCAAACCTTTAGGCAAATATTTAGCAATGCTGTTAAGAAGCCATCTTTCTAAAATGGTTTCCTGAAATATTTCTTGAGGAATAAGCTTAAACAAGAAGAAATTGTTTCTGTGGTCAGCAATATCCTTGAATGTTCTTCCTGGTGAAGAATATGGGGAGATAGGAAGGACTTTCTCATCACTCACTTCCTTGTTTTTCCTAAACTCATGTAAAATGTCAAATGTATCAGGTGGCTTTCATTGCCACTCATACAATGCAAGGCTCATTGCCTTCTGTGTAAATGTTTTAAATTTTTTTTTTTAATAGGAATCAAATTTTTGTATCAATTGCAATTTACAGAACACCAAATAATTTTTCACCTTGTCTGGCTACACCACTGTATGACTTTTCTTCTTAGACTGCTCTTTTTCATAACTTCAAAGCATTTTCTAACTAAGTATTTCACACTTGTGTTTTTATTTTCATTCACAATTGCATGATATAATGCATGATTCAATGAAGATTCCATAAATTTTAAAAACGGTTATACCCTTTTTTTTTTCGCTCCCGGTTGTGTAGGTTTTTCATTGCAATGTAGTTGGTCAAGAAAAATTACAGAATATTTGAAAAAAAAAAAAGAAAAAAGAGACAAGTCTTTTGTGGGTTCAGTAATTGCAAAAAACTAGGTAAGCTTTTTCTTGAAATACATGTGAGATATTATGGAAGGGTGTCAAACCACTGCTGAGTGAGAGATTAAAAATCCTGAAGACTTGTCACCTAGAAAAAAGGCCTTAGTTGCAACAGATGAGAATATAATGGATGTACAAGACAGTTAGATACAATTGTTAGTCAGATGACCTGGTTGTGGCAAGTAAGGTTAGGCTACTGTATTCATAATTGATTAATTAGGATTGAGACAAAAGGAGTGTTTCAGGTCTGCTAATTATACATGTAGATACTTTTACACTGAGTTATAAAGTCACAGAGAAGAGGAAATCATGTAAGAGTGTAATCGTGTAAGCACTAAAACCTCAGATTTCACAAGTTAATCTTGTTTTGCATCAACGCGCTCATTACTGAAACAGCATCCATTTCTACACCACGGGAAGTGGCATTGAGGAGCTGTCACATTAATTGAAAGCGCGGGGATCATGTTTACAGAGACTTAAGGAAATCATCTGATACAGCCTGCAACTGCTGCTCAGGGAAAATATTGAGAAATTCCTGAATTCATCTGACATATGTAGACCTGACAATTTTTGATTGATACACTAAACCCAGAAAGTACACTTACATTTCTTTTGGGGATTATAATTGAAAGCAAAGGATATATGCTTACTTCAGTAGAGGTGGCTGAAGGGGGGATGGGTAAAGTAGACATTTGGAGAGTGTAACTCGTGCTTTGGGAACCTGTCTGTCCTGCCAGCTGTGATTACAGCTCTGAGATGTTGTCTGTCTCTGATGGGATCACTTTCAACAAAGACCCAGAGAACTTTGGTCAGTTGTGACTGAAAAGGAGATTTCTGGTTTGTTTGTTTTCTTCTTGCAGCTTTGTAACTCATACTTTTGTCACCTTGAGCCTGACCTATGACAGTATGTCACCTTGGAAGGCTTTTACATTTGTTAAAAATTACAACATTTGCAATTGAATATTGTCAGTATGAGCTATTTTATTTTGCTGTATCTAAGGTGTAAAAGACCCAATTAAAACTCAAGTAGCTGTACATGGCCTGGGACTTGCTTGTCAGCCATCTTTGTTGAGCTAGTTCCTGCCCTTCTGCCTCATATTTGTAACCAATAAATCTTGATTGTGGTTGTATGGTTGACTGTGTTCACACTAATAAAAAATTAGTATTTTGCTATACATCTGTAAAACAGAGAAAGATCGTTATAGCCTTGTTTGTAGGTATCATTTTCCCCAAGACCTGCTTTAATTTACTGCCTTTGCTATAAAAAAAAAAATCTAGAAGATGTTAGGAAAAAAAAGGAAGAAGAATGTCTTGGCTGGGACAGTCAGTGTTTTATTAAAAGAAAAGTGGGGAGGGCAGGGGGGCAGAATGTGCAGAATGTGAGAAGCATTACAATCTTGGGAAAGCGTTGGCTTACTCTGAAATATTGTATCCCAGAAACAATATGGTAAGTTCAAAAATACCATCAGTTATTTTTCTCATGGATGTTGCTTGGATTTCTGAAGTGAGCAAATTGAGTAAGTCTGTCTTTTTCCTAGAGTAAATTTTACTAAGTGTTCTGGAGCAGGAGAGCAGTTGTGGGATGCAGAGCTGTAGCCACGTGGCTCTGTAGTAGGTCATTCTTTTGTGATAAACCGTTTATGTGGCCACTGCCGTCTTCACTTCCTTTAGGGGTCCTCTTAAGTCCATACAGATTTTTGTACAAGGGATACTCATTGCTGATGCTCCTCCAGTCATGTATCTTTGCTCCCACCCTCACCCCTTCGCAATCCGTTCTCTGATTTCCTTTCATCTTCTGGCTCCTGTTCTCTCTGAGGACTGTGGCAATATTGCAAACCCTGACATTTATCTGTTATTTTTGGTTTTTTTGATACATGCAACTCTGTCCTTTCTCACATGTGCTTCATGTTTTATGCCTGTCATCTCATTTTGCACGCAAGTACAGTCAGCTGTAATTGCTTAACAAAGATATATGTGCTAATACAAAGCTAGGAGTAAAATGCTTACAATTGCTGGAGTTATTTGTTAGAAAGCCTTTAAACAAGTTGCAGAAGGTAGTGGTTTACTGCAGAATTTGCTGAAGAAACTAAACCTTTAAAAAATGTTAAGGACTGATGAACTTGTCAAATTTTGTATTGCACATGATTATTACTTCATAATAGTAGGCACCTCTGCAACAAAAGGAGAAGGGTAATGAAGGAGATAGATACACTTTGCCCTAATTATCTTGACATCTTTATTTTATGTTTCAATGCTCTCCCTTTACCTTCTTGAATCAAATTTTTGAATTGTGTGCATTGGTTCTTTTGTTTCATGTCTTTCCAGCTAGAAACATTCTGATAACAATTTTTTTGCTAATGATTTGTTAGCAAGATTAGACATCTGTTAAAAATATTAAGAGGTCAGAGGCCAAAACCATTATTTTCTTTGAAAACTGCAATGAATGTTTGCCAGTATGTGTAAAAACTTCTTTTCAACCTTCAATCATTTTAGAATATTTGATTTAGTATTACAATTCAGGGTTATATTCCTTTGCAGAATAATATATGGAGGGCAAGCTTGCAGAGCTCAAAGTTAGGAAAACAGTCTTTTTACTGGTAAACTGAGCAAATTTATTTTTAAAGGCAAATATAAGTGCTGATGCAATCTTACTATCCCTTTCAGTCAAGCCTGGTTTTACGTGAAATTCTAAAGCACTGAAGCTAGATAGTGTTGGATGAAATTTGTTTCTTTCTTTTTATTTTTGTTGTTAAGGGGCAAATGATGTGAATCTTTGACATCTGTACGTTGCTGTTTTCCTTTCTCTACGGGACAGTTGAAAAAAGGACAAAGACTGGTTAGAGCATAGGTACTTAATTGAGAAGGCTCTACAGTCCATGATGTAAAACCAGAAAGTCATTTCAGTTGGAAAAGACCCTTAAGAGCAGTGAGTCCCACTATTTATAGCCTTATATACAACCTTACTCAGCTGAGCCTACCTCTAAACATGTCCCCAAGTGCCATATCGTCAAGTCTTTTAAATACATCCAGGCATGGTGACTCAGCCACTTCCCTGGGAAGCCTGTTCCAATGCTTCACCACTCTTTCAGTGAAGAAGTTTTTCCTAATATACAGTCTAGACCTCTCCTGGCACAACCTGGGGCCAATTTACCATGAGTTGTTTAATTCCTGAAAGATAAGGTTTAGGTATTAATGGATTCACAAATAAATGCTAGATAAAATCAGTATCTTTGACCATAGGAAAATAACATGAATTCTGAACTGTTATGTAATTTGCCATCTATTTATAGATGTTTAGGGTTTTTACTTGCAAAGCATAAAAGAAAAGGCATTCATTGGACCCTAGATCTCTTTCTGTGTTTTGTGTCCAACACAAAACAAGTGGAAAGAATTTCAGATTGAGGATGAAATGAAAGTAAAAAACCTATACCCTCACATTAAGTTGAGCAGCAGAGTGAAAAAAAAAAATGGTATTTTAATATATGTATGTCAGTGTGACATTGCCTGGAGGGATGGGTGTGTTGTGGAGCCCAAATGAAGTTTTTTTTAAATTTGTTTGAATTAGCTAATATTGTAATGTTATCTTTCTGACATTTTTTTAAGTGTGAATATTAGCCATTTATAATGTTTTTGAAAGTGTCCATGGTATTTCTTAGACAAAAATACATCATTTTAATTGCTTATTAATATTTAGCAAATACTACAGAAAATTTATTTCCTCATAGCCAATTCACATATTATTCTTTACATGTTCCCACATACTTGGAAAATTTTATGCAATTGAATGCACAAAATATGATTTTTGGTATTAATAACCACTGTCCACCAAAGACAAACAGTTGTAAACTGGAGTCTGTTCATAAATTCCAGGGTATGTGTAATTGGCTGGAAGTGACAATAATTTCAAAACAATTACCATGGCCAAGTGTAGGACATTGCATTTTGTGTTCAAATACTGTAACAAGCATGTTGTTGGTATTTGAAGTCCCCCTTTGTAGGAATCATTTGTGGAGGAAATGCCTCATGTGACTCCTCTCAATGACTGAATAAATCTGCACATCAATATAAGCTTGCAATAATTATTAATGTCATCACATAAAGATTCTCTAGCTTTACCAAATTTAGAACAACTATTCTTAAGAATAATCATAAATTACTTTACTAGTTTGTGTCTCTTCCTTACAAAATAGCCTGTTAAAAGAGCCTTAGTAAAGTGCATAATCAAAAATTAGACTGCCATCTTCTCTTCTGTGTTTTAATCCTCATTTTACAAAGGGGAATAGGAGATTATAAAGGAGATACAGTTGCACTGGAAACCTTCAAGTCTTGAATGCTTAATTTTACAGCTATATGAATTAGTTTTCTTTTATGAAAAGACGGCAAATGAGAAGTATAGTTACCTGGCTATTAAAAAAGGAATCAACCTGTCTCAAATTCCTTAGTCTCTGTTTCTGTCTTTTCCCTTTCTGCCTTCCCATGTTTCACTTCCTGTTATGGAATCTTAGCTGAGACCTTTGTTTTTGGTTGGGAAGTAGGAAAGCTTGATTTGGCAAGACCGTTTAAATTTAATTTGAGGTTCCTTCCTCATTAGTAGAATTTTTAGGTATTTTACTAAATAATTACTTAATAAATAAGAAGTGATCTCCATACAAGAACAAAATGTGGACTTGAAGGTAATTTCAACCTTTCTTTACGATTATCAGCAAAATAGAAATAATTAAAATAAAACACACCTTGTTCCCATACTTGAATTTTATTGTACTAAATGCAACACAAACCTCACAATATCTGAACTTTGTTCTATTATGTAAACCATGAATTCTGTCAGGATTAAATTTGGCAAAAGCAAATTCTTCCAGTCCTTTTCAGTCCTTTCCAAAGAATGTATATTGTATTTTGGTAGTTTTAGAAACTAAAAGCCTGTTTAGGGGAGTGTTGAGAACTGTCTTGGAATGTATTTTTATCTTAACGAGGCATAACTACCTTTATTCAGTGCTAGTGGGAGTTTTCCAAGAGCACTGGTGCTATGTAAATCTGTACTGTATAATTAAACCTATGAAGAATTCAAATTTTGCATTCAAGCTCTTGTTATGAAAGTGTATTCTGAAACAAATATAACATTTTAAAAAGTCTGATAGAAATACTTAGCTACTGTACCTCCTGAAAATGCAGGGGTTAGAATAAGGAAACAGAAGCAGAGCACAGAAAATGCTACAAAGTTATGTTTGTCCCATTTGTTCAATTTGTAATTTGATTTGTTATTGTAATTTATTTTGTAATGTTTTGTTTGTTTGGTGAACAGGTACATACGAAGTTCCACTGCAGGCAAGCCCATGCTTCAGGCACTGACACTTCATGTTTGACATTTTCCTATGATGGTACTGTCCTTGCCAGCCGAGGAGGTAGGTGATTGAAAGAACCCTATGACATGTTGAATGTAAGAGAGTTTTAATGAAATGAAATAGTCCCATAAACAAACCATATAAATCACATAATTGTTAGATGTAATTGTTTGTGATGGAGATAAGGTAGTGAAATCAGATGCTAGTGATTCCAATACAGTGTTTCACAATTTGCTACTTTTATTTGATACACGGTGCTATATTATGTCCCTGGAAGAGCATTTTACAGCAATTAAGAGATATTTTAAGATAACTTAGCTGATTGTATTACACAGTTTCAGATCTGTGTTCTTGTCTAGCAGTAATAATACACTGAAAGGAAATCATTAGCTTAATTAAAAAGAAAAGAGGTCCAGTTTTCTTGCTTAGTTCTTCTGTGGAAAATTAATGCCTCTCAGTAACACTGTCTCTGTTCTGGAGGTATTAATTCCTCATAAAACTTTCTTAGGCAATGTCATTTTTTGTCCTAATTAGAATTTTTACCTAACGTGTATTAAAAACATCAAAAGTTGATGACTTGAATTGACTTTCCAAGATATACATGAATGGCAAAAGAAGTGGGAATGTCCACAGGACTAGGAAAAAGGCATGTGTTGTAAATTTCAAATAAGACTTGAGAAGGCAAAGATGTATGTGAGGACTCATTCACTTCATTATTGGGATAAGATGGTGTCTGTTGAAGACAACTTTTCATGCAGAAATTTGTCTGCCCAGTATTTTGCAGGCAGGTGCAAGCATACAAGCCAAGCTGTCTGGATGGAAAACAGCTGTAACCAGAAGCTCTGTGAATACATTAGTATTGCCCCAAGGCTGAATAAACAGGCCTAGGGAGAGGCAGTATACATTAATATTGGCTAACACTGTGCCTAATGTATGTTTAAGACATCTGGTTAGCTTGGTACATAGACAGAAGGAGATTATGTACACAAAATACCAGAACATAGGTATTCATAGATGAAAAAAACTCTGAAGTAGTGGATGTGTTTTCTAGCCAAGTAGCTTGCATTTTCTTTGTGTCCTTCCTGTGCTCCTGTCCCTGAAATGGGTAGAGTGTCTGACTGGTGCACTTCAGCCAATGAGGTGCACCTGATACTGGGTGCTGCCTCACTGATTCTTGGTATGTCTTGTCACATTTCAAAGATTCCAGATGTTTCCCAGAACACATCTTTCAGAGTAAGGACTTTGTAGTCTTCTCCTTGAAGGCCCTAGGCATATGGACACTAATGGCACTTGTTTCATAACTGCTGTTAAGGGTCCTGGAGCCAGAGTTCTGATGCCACTCTACCCATCATGAATGGGTTGTAAGTGGTGAGGTAAAAGCTCTCAAGCATTATGGTCCTTACTGAACGACATTCTTATTATGTGTGAACCTTCTCCTGCTTGGAAGGTATATGAACTGTGCATCTTTCCATTCTACACTGAATAAAATGCTGCGTCTGTCTACCAGTAGTGATTGCCCCCAAAAAATTCACACATACTTGAGGTATTTTAGGGAAAAACCTTGGTGTGCTTTTAAATGTAGCAGCAAACAAGGCTAGTGCTTAGTGAGGGGTATTCACTAGTGCTGTCTTGAAACCTCCATTTATGTAAATTCTCTTGTGTTCCACATGAATGTAGATCACATAAATGACCTTTTCTTTTTTTTTTATTGCATGTGGCACTTTTACTTGCCTGCTCTTCCTCATCTGTCTCCAGTTTTTGTCTCATGTTAAACAGACTTTCATTTACTCAGGTTTTATCTACCACACTCTGCTCTAAGATGTATAAAATGTTGATTGATTGTTTGCAGAATGTAAGACTGCACAGAAATTTGGCCACTCAGTGTGGATAAAAGTGCTACCTTTGTCTAGCGTATTAAAAGAAAAAAAGAGCTCTGTGTGCACTGTGCTAAAAAGTAAGGAGGATTCATACCTTATTTTGACTTGTTTGGTTAGTGGTTTAATATGAGTATTGCTTTGGATTTGTACCAACAAAAGCAGATGTGGACCCAGGATTCATAGATTAACACACCTGCCAAGTGCTGAGGATCAAAGAGATGATAGTTGTTTGGGGCATGGGAACTTTCATTGAAATCCTGATGGACTTTCTTGCATCTGATGTAGATTCTGTGTTGGATATGAGAAGATGAGGCATGGCTGAGCTGCAGGCACAAGGGAAAATGAAAATCTAAGGAGCTGCTTATGAAAGTTTCCAGTACTATTCTTGTTGCATAATAGGTAGTAACTTGACAGAAACTTAAGAAAGTGATGTTTCTGCATGCTTGTAATCATGAAGGATAGTATTTGGGGAACATTTTCTTTGTTTAACAGGGGAGAGATAAGAATTAGGATTGGACTTGAGATCTTACTGTAAAAATTTTAAAAATCTTTTTTTGACCCCTGATATTTTTTTGTTGTTCTTTTTTTCCCCATTTCACTTGTATTTCTTTCTTCATTTTGAAATTGGTTTAAAAGATAGAAAAATGTATGCTCAAGGATTATGCAGCAGCATGGATAGTGACTGTTTTGTGTAGTGTAATAACATATTGCTCTTCATAGTAAATCCAAACATTGGCATTTCAAAAATCAGATGGGTTTTTGTCAAGTATTATTTCTTGGGAGCTGAACATTGGTGTTCATTCTAACCATGCCAGAAATACATTTACTAGTTTCAATAGGCATAGTCTGCTATTTGCAACACTTGGAGCTAAAATGGCTTTATGAAAGTCTTCTAGAATCCTTCTAGCCGTATGTTCAATCCATATGTTTAGAGAGGATGATGTGTTTAAGCATTTAATCAGGTTGGTGTGGGTGCAGGTGATGCTGAGAAATGTTCCAAATGTATGTATAGATTCCTTGATTTGTGACTTCTCTCACAAGATCTTCGGCTTTGGTCTCAGCATTTGGTGCTTCCAAAGGTTGCTCTGTAGTTGTTGCAGCTCCTCCTGCAGAACCAGTACGGAGTGCAGAAGCCTGTACCTTGTTCTCTAAGATGTCACTCACATCTGTAGTGTAGGCCCTCAAAGAAAGGCTGAGAGTTGATAATTCTGGTAAGCTTGTTATGCTATGTGCTTCCTAAGCTGTAACTTTTTAAAATTCCCGTTTCCTGTGTTTCTTTGCTTCCCTTGTTGATCTCTGTGAACAGTTTCTGTCACTGGGCTTTGCTTTCAGCACAGGGTGTTACTGACTGTAGGCTTTGTGAATTCCTAGCAGCACTTTTTCTTCTTTTGGGCCTATTCACATTCATGTGCTTGTCTTCCTGGTCACTATTTTCTGCAAAGAAAAAATCAGATAAAATCTTTATAGTATTGGTGCCTCGGCCTTTTTTGACCAGAGGGCATTTGCAAAATGCCTATATTTGCTCACCAAAGAGTGTTTTTCTAGGACCTAATTTTTACCTCTTGATAAATCCGTACTCAATAGCATTGGCATAACAGGGTCTTGACCTCATTGTGTCAGTCTTGAGTCTATTTATTGGTATCCTTCTTATTAGAATGGCAAAAAATAGATTTTGAAGTGCTGCTAAAAATGCTATAAAAGCTTTAAATAATCCTGCCAGGCTTCGGAGAAGTCTGCCACCAAGAAAAAATACTGTATGATATGAGTAGACTATTTTGAATATGCATACTGAATTGTACAAGTTCTGTTTATATGCTTTTGTTTAAGGATAATTATTTTTGTTCATGTATAAAGTAATTAAAAACAGAGCACTGCTGCTGCAGCTTTGTTAAAGAAGCCTCTTTAAGCATTGATAGAAGGATCCTACTGGAAAAAATCCTTGGTGATGAGGAAAGTTAATATTCTGTGATCTTAGTGACAGTGATTTCAACTTGAAATGCAGATTAGATTTAGGAACCAATTTGCATTTGCACACTGATAATTTTAATTAGAAAAAGTGATTTGGAGCAATTTTTAATGCTGGTAAAGTCACAGCATAGTCAAGTCGTTCTACTAGCATTTTTCCCTCTCCAAATACTTAATTTCTATTTCTAAACTATTTTAGTTTAGGACAATGTTGACTTGAAATCAGCCTAAATTTGAGTCCTACTAGTGTCTTCTAAATTTTTTAACCAGCCCATTATATTTTCGTGCAAGCAAAGGAACTATAGCTACATATGTGACTGCATTTCTCCTGCTAAAACCTGGCAGAACTACAGCTTGAAGATCATGTCAAGGCTCATTCCACTAGGAACAGAACAGCCTTGGCTGCTAGCTGTAGATCTCTCCCTATCCAGGAGATTTACAAAGTGGCCAAGTGGTGTCCTTTGCATACATTTATAAAGTGCTGGTGCTTTAGATGTAGCATCTCAATGATAAGTGGGATTTTTTTATTTTCCTTGGGGGTTGGGAGGGGAAAGGGCGGGCTCATTTTACAAGACTAAATGCTTTGAAGTACATGGGATGGAGTCTACTGGGAAACAATAAGAAAACAGGTATTGCCAAAACAGGGACTCAACATTTTTCTTTCTTGTAGTTTTTTAGCTTCCCAATGAACAGAAATATACTCTGCTCCAGCCATCATTTATTTAAGATGTCCACTTCTTAAAAATATTTTGTAGTAAGGACTTATCCTAGTCTTTAATATAAACATACATGATGTACGAGGCCACACATTACTGCTTTCCCTGTAAAGGGCACTGCTGGCCTTGATTTCTTTTGTTACTTCTTTTAAAAATATTTTATTTCCAAGGCCTCTTTGGAGCTCTTGAGCTCAAAGGCTATGAATCCACAAAATACTTGTAGATAACCAAATTACTTCCCTGCAAGATTTGTACTTTGGAAGGAAGCAGATCCTGCCTCTTAGGTCAGGAAGATTTTGTAACTTTTTGTCTAAAATTAATCTCTGAATGTTTTTAAAGAGAATTGTTGCTCAAATGTCCTTCTTTTTACCCTTGAAAGTGCTGAGGCACTGCTGTCAAATGCTAGGATGTGTCTAGGTGCTTGAGTGAGGTACTTCAAAGCTCAAATTCTATAGTTCATCTCATGCTGGCAGTATGTGTTCCAGAAGGACGATCAGAGCAGAGATGTAGATGTCTCTGAAAATAACTAACTAATCTTTTTTTTTCACCTGGTTCTCACTTTATTAATATGTCATAACTTTTCAAAAAGGGATAAACAGCATGACTTTTACTGGCCTACAGTCACACCATGTTTATCAAACACAGATGAGAATTGCTACAAATCTCTTGCTGTAACCTTGATTTTGGCTTTTATGGCTAAAGGTACTGTGGTGAAAAGATTTCATTATGGCAAGTGTGGTTTCACTTGCTTTCCTTCACCCCCTTCTCTGAGGATTTCTGACTGATTCCAGGGCCTCATCTCCATGCTGAGATAGCAGTTTGTTGCATGCTAAGGAAAGGTGAAGACTTTTGTGTGCTTTCAGTTCTCCCTGATTGTTTTTTTCAGGACAGGTGGAAACCACACATAAAAAACTTGTTTAGTTTTTGATCTAGACCATTCATGGCAACATTTTTAATTCCTTTGATATCTTGAAAGTTAAACTTGCTCCTAGCAGCAAAGCATCAATGCTTACAAATACAGAATAAATTAGTGATTGAGGTTTCCACTGTGGATAGTGGTTCTTGATAAGGGGGGATTACCACAATAGAATGGAGCCCCTGGGGAGAAGTTTCTGGTATACTGGAGTGCCACATATTGAGCTTCTCAATATTGCACGCTCATAGTCACTTACCAAGGAAAAACTTCCAAACTGTTCCCATTTTGAATGCTTCTATTATATGATTTTGTTCTCCTTCTCTCTGAATTAGAGAATGAAATTTTCTGACATTCGTAAGTTCTTGACTTGAATTCTTTATTACTAACCTTTGTCTCTTTTGTTTCATAGGAGATGATACTTTAAAGATATGGGATATTAGACAATTTAAAAAACCTCTTAATTCAGCAGATGGACTGCCCAGCTTCTTTCCAATGTAAGTGTTCTAATTTATTCCAACTAGCAGAAATAGCAGTACTTTTGCTGAATGGATAGGGGTTCTTGCTGGAGTTCTTATCCTCAGTTGTCACTTGGTCCACTACTGTGCAGCAAGGACTGCACAAGGAGGACTGTGCAATGACAGTTCTTGTCTTTTTTAGCGATTCACATTGCTTTAAAAGATCTTATTTTTGTGATATTTCAGTTTCATATGTCTTAAGTCTAATTAGATTAGTAACATTTCAGGAGGAGGCCCTTATGAGTGTTATGAGATATAGATGTAAACCCCATTCTTATTTAGTCTATGATTAATAAAAAAAGAGCTGAATGAAAAAGCAGACATAACACAAGGTACATGATATGAATTCAGGTTACAGTGTCAGAAGTGCTGACTTCATTTTAGTGCATAGTGATAAGTATTGTTTTCAATGTTTTTATTGGTCTAATCTGTATTTCTGTAGCTGTAATACAGCCAAATCCCCTAAGGACAGTTTGTAATTTTGAAATAAGATCTTAGAAAGACAAGTAATGGACAGCTCAGTCTTAACTGCAATTTGTATCACAAAGGAAAAGTAAACAGAAAAATATTTTTGACCAATGTATGAAAACACCACCTTGCATCACTGAAGAATGTATCGTCAGCAAAACCAGATTTCATGATTAGTACATTTTTTTAATTAATGATGACAGCCAGATTTGAAAGTAGTTCTTTTAAAATTTTTTCTCTTATTCAAAAGCTTGGAGACTTCTGACTGGATGAGAATTTTGCTGGGAGGAGGCTTTTTATTGAATCTGCCAGTTTTGCACATCCTGTGCACAACTGTAATAACAATTGTAACAGATAAATCTAATTGATAACTACAGATAACTATAGATGACAGCTAACAAAAGACTTTTTCAAACTTTGTCTGGGAAGGACTAACAAATAAAAAAGATTGTTTTAAGGAGTGCAATTTATATCTAAGTTCTTGTATGTTAATTATTTTTCTGCCCAGTGAAATGCTTCGTTTTCTTCAACAGGACAGATTGTTGTTTCAGTCCAGATGATAAAATCCTTGTCACAGGCACCTCTGTGAAGAAAGGTGGTGGCAGTGGGAAGCTGTTTTTCTTTTATCGTGAAACCTTCCAAAAGCTGTATGAGATAGAAGTTACAGATGCGGTATGTATTTTAGTTTAATTATCTCTTCAAAATATGAATGAAATCATATTCACATGCTTCTTTTCCCTTATGCAGGTAATTACCTACTAATACTGTTGTGATTTTTCCTACTCCATGATTAAGAGATAGGGTTAGAGTAACATCAATAATTGTTTCAATTGTTTCAAAAAAAATCCTAGGACAGGGTGTTTAAGCAGTAGAGTGTCCCTGCTCTGGTGTTAGCATTGCATTTCTCAAGGATTTCTGTGAACCCTTCTAGATCTGTGAAGTGAGACACAAACCCTAAAATATGTTAATGTTGTTTACTTCACCAGTTGTCGTGATGAAATGCCTTATTGTTCATGAGATGAGAGTAGTTGTTACTCCAGAATGTGCTTCTAGCTTGTCTAAGTGCAACAATTTGGGACATAAAAGGGGTATCATTAAGAAATCCATTAAAAACACCATTCTTATCGGTTACTATAAAAACCTAGAGCTGTGAACCTGTAATAGAGGGTCTGAAGGAAGAAGGGTCTGTATACGGCTTGAACTGATCAGAAGGGAAAAGCTCAATATTATAGATGAAAATGTTCTCTTGTGATATTCAAGTAAACTTATGGGTGATAACAAACAGGAGTGGGTGAAATTAGAACAGCATTACCACGGATAAGTATGGCAATGTATTTATGTCCCTTTAGTTGTTGGAGTATGAGAGATTAGCAATTTTGCAGGATATCATTTTCTCCTTCTGCACTTCTGTTAAGCCAGCACAACAGGCTTTCCTGGCACAGAGGACCAAACCTCCTTCTGCTGGATGTTGTTTCTATACCACCACCTTAGTATTTGCTTTTCTTGTTAAATCTTGCTTTCTCCTCTAGTCCATCCCAAGGTAAAATCTGCTTACGGATGGACTTGTTATATCTGTAATTTTGGTTGCAGCTGTCTTGCAAATTAAAAATGCAGAATTCCTATCAAAGCAGAAAACACGTTTTTTTTTTCCTAGAGCAGAAAAACACCTGCTTTCATCTTAAACATATAATCTAAATACAAAGGGGTTTTATATGACTTTGGAAGTTTTACTTAGTACTAAATAATTTCTCCAAATACAGAAGAAATTAGCTATTATATTTTTCTCCTGTGGAGCATACCAAACTTCAAACCAAACTTAACACATGAGAATTTCTAGGGGATTTTTATATTCTGATACAAGCCTCATAACCAAGTATTTATAACTTTTTCTGAGACAAAACATGAATGCCTCAGTATCTCCTCTGAAACTTCATAACAGAGAAAAGGAACACAGTTAATGCACAGCTAGTGCAAGAAGCAGACTTTTGTAGGAGCTCTCCTAGTTTTATAATTCACATATGAACAAATAATTTTTTCTAATTCATTACAATCAAAATAGTTTTATAATTAAATTCACTTCACAATGAATTTAAACTCCTTAGACTTGAGTGTTTGGAGGTGGTCATAACGGCATCTCCTTTTAGTAGTGGTCATGTCAGTAACAGTGTGCAAAAACTTCACTTAAGCTCTAAGACTGCAAGAAGGAGGCATTTGTCAATGGTGGATCCAGTATCTCCAAAACCACTTAAATAGTGAGAAATACTGCTCAACAGTCTTCTTTTTTTGCATTCACGGAAATATTATTTTCATTTGGTAACTTTTTCTTCTAAGTCTTGGTAATAAATAGTCTGTTTACCTGCCAAGGTAGATTGTGCTAAAGGGAAGTCTACAAAAGATCCCTTGGCTCTCAGTTTTTCTCAGAATCAAGAGCTAAATTTATGTTCTTTGCTTACAAATACAAAAGAGACATGGAACAGAGACCCAACAGTAGGAAACTGTCAATAAACTGCTTCATTGGGGCCACTAATATAGTAAAATTTAATGTGTACCAGTCTAACCAGGTTAATAATTTTATACTATAAATTTATATAGGTGCTGATACTTATATGGTACTTTTTAAGACAGTAGTAAATCACTTTGGTCTATAGAGTTATAGTGCTTCTGTTTTTCTTCATTTGTAGTTATAAAATTTAAGACCGTCATTCTTCTGCTTTGCATATAGTGGAAATGAAAATAATGGAACCAGTAGGTGAAGAAGTGAGACAAATACAGATCTTATGATGTAGTTTTCAGTGATTCAGCACTACCAATACATATACAACAAGTCTGTCTAGCTTACAACTTTAACTCTACACATCTAAGGAAAACACAGTTTAGCATATCAATCTGAATCTAAATGAAGAATAATTCCTGTAAGTGGTCTTACAAAACAAAAGTAGTATATATTTTCAAGGTCTTTCTACTGCTTATATCTTCTGGCTTTTTCATTAGTGTTCTTTACTTGTTCTTCTCAAATTACTGTGTTTGATGAAATACAAACGTATAAAGGCATGCTAAAAGCAAATGAATTTTCAAGAAGCTGGCTTTTATGTTTTGTAAGCAGTAAAAGCAGTTTGCTGGAAAGAGCATTGGTCTGTAAACTGGGAGATGAATATCTTGTGTGTAGTTTATCAAAACATTTTTCTCAGCAGGGCAGTAATTACTTACTTTCTACCGGCTGCTTTCCTAATTTCCATTTTTTCCTTGTACTCTCAAAAATAGCAGTTAGCATTTAGCTTTAGTGTAATTAAAGACAAACACATAATTCTATCCAAGACTTCTGTTTGTTGTCTGAAACCAAGTGTTACAAGTCTTTATATTTTCCATGTTACTTAGCACTGAAATACGTAATTTTACTCTTTCTATTTTGGGTATTTTTAAGCATTGCAGAGTTAAACTTATGCTATGCTATATGTGTAATACAAGCAGAAGTGCACCAGTGTCTGTCTGCAAAGAGCCTGATCTGCTGTCATTCCTAATGAAATAATTGCAGTGATTTCAGTGAGCTTTAGTCCATATTGCTAAAGAAAAAAGGCATCTTTAGTAACTTTTTGAAGACAATTGTATTGCAGTTTAATGGTAGAATGTATATAATCAGAATAACAGAAAATCTACTGTAAAGAAAAAGTATAAACTATTCATGTGTTCCTTTTTTAATTTCGCAAGGATTTTTTAAAGGGAAATGCCAGCAAGCCTAGAAAATTGAAAAGCAGTAAAGAGCAGTAAACATTATCTTAAACCTCCTTGGTAAATAGCCAGTAAAATTGGCCTGTAAGTGAACTTAGTGGGTAATGAGAAAATATTTAATGGGAATGTTTGACGAAAGCTGTGTCTGGCATTCCTTTCCATCATACCACACAAACCTTTTTTCACCTTTTCTTTTAAGTTTTCATGGGAAAATCCATTACTGTTTCAGAGCTGCTGGAGTGAAACCTTGTGGTTTTGCTAATGGACTATCAGTCTGATTAGTTTCTGCTATTGTGGCTGGTATAGAATATTAATTTGCTTTTTTTCTCTTGTATTAGTGTTTTGGGTTTTTGTTTCTCAGCCACAATCTATGCTTAAACAGCTGTGTTGTTGTGTCCACTCCTGAATGCCATCCCAGCATGTGGGCATTGGGACTTTTGTTGAATTCAAGCTTCTTAGACAAATAGCAATACTTGTGGAAGAAGGCTAATGTCAGAAGAGCTGGAGACCATGGGCTCTGTCTCTGGCCAGTAGCTGGAGGAGTTGTGAACAGGACAAAGACAAATTTGTTGGTACCTCACTGACCATCCTTTTCTGCTTCTAGTGACTGCTGTTTTTGAGACATCTTGGTGCAGATAGAGGAATTTAGCAGTTAATAGCACTCAGTGAATTTTTTTCCCATGAGTTCATCAAGGAGAGAAATCACCTGCGCTGCAGGTTCTGGCAGGGTCCTTTACTTACTGCAAGTTACAGCAAAATTACATCAGGGTGTGAGCTCTTGCCTCTGCCACACTCACAAGAAAGCTGTGTGTGCTCTGTGTGCAGCACCCCAGCCCTGCTCTGTGTGCAGCACCCCAGCCCTGGCTTGGTGTGTACAGGTACAATTGGAGATTTTGAGGACTTTGTACTGTGACAATGGTTGTGTTTACCAAACTGTACAGAATTCCCTCTTTTTAATGCAAGTTGAAAAAGTCCTGTTATGAATGTGCAGCCTTTTCATAGTTTTTCTGTTTCTTTTTCTTCTGTCTTGACAGTACTATTTATGAAAGGTTCTTCTGCTCTCACCTCAAATTCACAATGAATGTGAATTTGAGGTGAGAGCAGAAGAACCTTTCATAATGTTCACAATAAAATATGTTTATTAAACTTTCTCAATTCGAGCATTAGAGGCTTATTTAATCTGAAATACCTATAATTGCACACAGAACCTTTGTTTACATGTATAAGGAGACTTAAACAAATGGCAAGAAACAATACTGCCCGAATATGGGGGTACAAAGCTTATGTCCAGAAACTCAGAGGCCGTTTCCCTTTCTTTTCATCAGGTAGTATGAGAGGCCGGAAGCTGCTGTGGAATGAGGTCTCATCTTTGGGATATGCGGTCTGGAAGGGAAAGGAAATTTCACTGCCAGATGAAAGCCAGGAAGGGTTTATTCCTAATTCTTGCTTTGGTTATGCAAGCATGAGATCTTCATGGGAACCAGTTATAAATACCCAGTGTATGGGAAAAAGAATTGGATACACAACATTTCCCCCAATGTCAGTTTAATTTAAAATAGCTGTGGATAGGCACTTGAATCACTCTCACATGTCTGTCATTCATTTGGCTACTTCCAACAGATCACCCAGTAGTTATCCTTATTACAAACAAGATTGATCTTGGCAGCAGTAGAATACTCATTTTCCCCATATGGAAAGGACAAGTATTACACCCCGTTACTGCCAAGCAAGAATGGGCACTGAGAAAGAAGGGGAAAAAAAAGAAAAGAAGTGTAGTTACAGGAATGGCTGATTTTTAATGAAAATTGAAGTAATAATTTAATTTGAAAATGAGCCGGGTTGATGAGTTTATGTGCATTATAAAACGAGATATGAAAGTTTTTAAAATATCCCACAGACTTTTGTAGATAAGCAACAACCCAAAACCATGGATTTATGATTTATGGTTGTTTTGGGAAATCTGTTTCTGTTAGGAGGATTCTTCAATGTTTTCTTAGTTTCTCAAATATAAGCAAAAGTTTAATTATTAAATACTTCTGAAAATACCTTTAAGGGATGTTTCAGGAAGGTCTTCTGAGACAAGCTATAAATGAAGCTTCTTTTTAGATGAAAGAGTGAAAAAGAAAGAAGGAATAAGAAGTATGAACCTTCCAGCATTCTTTATGCATGGTTGAGATAGGATTGCAGTATTTCTTTCCTTGACCTTAAACAATATCATTTACTGTTTATAAGGTGCAGTAATATTAAAGGACTTTTCCACTGTGGTCCATTTCACTAAGATTTAAGGTCTTTGAATTTAAAAAAACTAAATCCATTTAACTTCTGGAAGATATCATCATGCAACTTCTGTTTTGGTTTGGGGGGGTTTTTTTTAAGCCATTTGTTTTATTTTAAAGGAAAATTTGTATTTTCCACAATAGGTAAGTTTATACAATATTAAGGCCCAGTAAATTTATGTGGTTTTTTTAAAGTGAACCAAAAACTCCTCTAGTATAAGAGGTGAATCACAGAAATGTATTTTCTTTTACAGTGTGTTGACCTGTCAATTTTTATTTTCTGCTTCCATATATGTAAGGACAGTATAGTCCTTCCCTTTGTGTATCCTGGAGCAGCATGTACTTTGTTTTAGGGGAGCTGTCACTAGAGGTTTGAGAGATACAAGAGTAATAAACTATGAGGGTTTTGTCCCTGTAACAGGGTGTGGGAGTGTACATGAAGGTTGTCTCCCTTAGTTTTATGATATATGGAGATGAAAGTGTGGCTGTAATTTTAACAGACTAGGTGTTTAAAAATTCCTGACATTGCAGTTACAAGGGAAATGGGTTGCCACCTTGATTAAGTTACTTTTCTATTCATCAAAAGAGGAAAATATTGTTCAGTGGCTCCATGCACTTGTAAAAATACATTTTATAGCTGTACCTTGAAAGTTGAGTCATGCAGCATTGTTTTAGGGTATTTCTACATATAAAATTGTAAGTGTTATCCATTTCTGATGCCTTTTCTATTGAATATTTCCACACATTTTCTAAGTCATATTTCACAAGGGAAAAACATTAATGTTCTTTTGTCCACTACCATATTCTCATGAGTATTTTAAATCTAATGATAGCAGGTCACTACATTGTAGATACTCTGTAACCTCCCACCTTATTTATTGCAGTTGACTCTTTTTCTTGGAAGAGCTCCAGGGGAGTCTTGAACGTGAAGATTTTTGCAATTGGGGTTTACAGTAGATTTTTAAATAGACTACTAGTACATTTCTATTACATGAGTAGCCTTTTTAAAATCAGAACATGCATAGTATGAACATGTAAGTGTTAACCATATTTATGCTCAAAAGAAGAAACAAGGTGGAAGGATTTGTTATTCAGCTTGGCAGACATTTGAAAATGGCATACTTCTAAATCTGTTATTTAAGTCTTTTATTATAATTTAAAATTCAGCAGTTTTATATGAGTTAGACAGTTTTGTACCCTCTTCTGGTGCTTCCAGGAGACAGGCCTGGTTTTGCCAGGTAGAGCAGCATGGCAAGCCAGGTAGGTGGGTGTTGTATGACCACTGTGCTCTAAGACACCAGTGGAAAGAGATTACAGAGTGCGCAGTGGAAATTGGTATGGCCTCTGAGCAGCACTGCCTCTCTCTGATTATAAAGGCAGAAATTCTGTAGCTCTTGGAGGGCAAGAGGTGGCTAATGTAGCTGATGTTTCATGGAAATCATCTGCAGAGAAGTTAAGATAACAGTAAAAGGACAGGACTATCTATATTAAAGCATTTACTTATAATGTTAACTTTATTGGTGTCTTTTATTCTTCATCCTGGATTTTAACCATCATTATCAATGGTCTTTGATTGTTATGTAGAAATGATGGTATTTCTGCAGGTAAGGTTCTTATTATCTACAGATTAGAACTTTGAGTTTCTGATTTTTTAAAAAAATTTTCCTTTAAATTACAGTTGCTTAGAGCTGGATAGAAATTATTTGTTAATGTGGGTGAAAATATGTTGAAACAGTTGCTTAGAAGTCCTTAGTCCAGTTTCTGAACTTCATGGAGTATGCCTGAGAGAAATGTTTTCTTTTAAAGCATTTAGATCTTTGAGACAGGAAGGAGTTACGCTACTGTTGATTAGTTAGAATGCATATGGATCTTTCCTCATAATGAGATTTTTAGTATATTTTGATTCATTTTCCTCTCTTTTCTCAAGCAGTATATGCGTTCTTGCTGGGATATATAAAATAAAACATGGTAGAGGGCTTTTTGTCCGTAGAAACCATGAGCCACATAAAACATGTCTGTGAAAACTTATACAAAGAATAGATTTGTATCCACTGCACAGCAGTCTAAATAGTTGAAGTTTCTAAACAGTTCCACACCTTTTTTTATAAAATGGAAAAGCTTGAGAGCTCTGTTTTAATATCTTTCCTAATTACAGAAGTTTAAAAGTGGTAGTAACAAAACAGGGATGGCAAAAATCTTGTGGTAGTGGGAAGCTGTCTTCAGTAGGTGGCATCTAACCATTCCATGTTTTATTCAAAGACAAAGAACTCTTAATAAATTGAGGTGTTTTCCTGAAATAACTTTGTACATTTCCCTTCTCTTATGTGGATATATATTGCAAAAGTCAGAAGGACTTAATGTGCAAGTCCTGGAACTATGGAGTATAAAGCTGAAATGCCACACTGAGATTTTGTCCCTCTATCCAGCCCAAGTTTGAAATTGCTTACATCTCTCAATTAATGGCTTAGTTAACAGATGGTGTTAATTTGAAAGGTAAATGCTTTTTATTATAAGCTTCCTAAGTAGTAGTATATATTACTTTTTCGAGCTCCTGTGCATTTAAAAGATACTGCAAACAGTTCTTCACTGTAAATATGTAGGAGAGTTTTATAGGAGAAAAAAATAGATGTGCTAAATAAACTAGCTGCATGCATACCTGAACAGATTTTGACAGACAAAGCTTTTTTCAGAAAGACTGGGATTTGTAGTGATTAGATTTAAGATAAATAGTTCAGTCAGAAAAGCTCCACTTAGTGACTGCTGGGGTCCTTACAGAATCCATGACCATGATCAGAATGTCATTTTACATGTTTGCTGTCTTCCCTGCTGACATGTCACTTATCTGACTGCCTGGACAGCCTAGTGCAGCGAATCCAAGCAGTGCTGTTCAAACAGAGCCCATCACATACTGTCACAGCCACTGAAGCAAAGTTTGCACATGGGAAAGAGAGAAGGTTTGTTTAGGTTTTTCTTCTCCTGACTGAAAATATTTTCTTAGGCCAGCAGCTCTTGCTTCTACTTTTTATTGTATAGCTTCAGAACAGATTCTGAGGAATTATTTATTAGATTGTAGGTTAGGAAAGGGGTAAGCAATAAGGGCAAATAAGAGGGTTTTTTCTGTTTAACCCCTATTCAGTCTTTCAGTATCTCTAGAGCTAGACCTGATCTTTGAAGCGAAGGTTTTCAAGATTTGTTGAAATTGAAGGTTTTCAAGAATTTGTTGATTTTAGAAGTTTGTGTCTGGTGTATTGTTTCTGCACTAGGAGTATTCAATATGGGTACCAAGATTCTTTATCTTGAACCATGGAGCTTTATCTAAGTAGCACAACATGCTGCAATATAGATCCTCATTAGTTTTCTGCTTTTCTTTTATAGCTATTTAGGCCACTGTAGGCTGTAGAGATTCACCTGACCAAATATAGATGTCTACAGCTGATCCAGTCACCCTAGGCTCCTTTTCTAATCAACAGAGAAAAATAAACATATTCAGACTGTGATTTTATCCCATCCTAAAATAGATCTCTAAAATAGGTTAGCTGAAGTCCACTGTAAAATGCTTATTTCTCTCTGTTAACTTTAAAGGGAGACATTTGTAGACACTTAAAGAATAGATCTCCAAAGATTAGAAGTGTAGACATGTTAAGTTTGATGAAATAAGTCCCACCTAAACTTTTCACTTCCCTCTGTGGGTGTTTATTGTCTTCTACTAAAGCGCTGGAACATTTAATCTCTCATTTTTTGACCTTGCCAATAGCAAAGTAGGAGATAATGGGTTACTTTTGCATTCATTTCTGTTGATTTAAGGATTTTTGACTTGCAGGCAATTTACAGGACAAAAGCCTGCCACTCTGAAAGACTTGTGCTAGCTGAGAGCAAAGCCTACGCTCTCTTACTTGCACCTGATTTCCCAACAACTGTCAAAACATCAGCAACTTCACCATGGAGTTACTGAACTTCATCTCAATTGTAACTCTTTTAAAGAAACATCAAATGCTCATGAATTTTTGCTTCATAGGTTAGAAATGTGTGAAAAACCTATGATTAGCATGTTTCCATTTTCAGTATTTTATCTGAAATTACCAGTATTTTTTTCGAGTGGCTTTTTGTAAGATCACTTTTGATTTTCCCTGTTTCAGGGGGAATGTTGGCTGCACATTCAGCGCAGGGAAAGTATGAATATTAGCTGTATGTCAGCATCATTCAGTAGAGATTTCCAGCTTCTCAGTGTAGTTTCATGTAGGGGTGGAAGTAGGTGCAGTCTGCAAAGCAGATTTGTTGTCAGTGTTTTCATTTAAATAATTTGTACTTATAGCCATGGGAGGAGACAATAATTTAATGAACTTAGCCTAAAAGACTGATAGCTGATCTTAACTAATTAGTCATATCTGGTGTTTTGAAGCAAATGCATAAACCAGTTGAAAGTCAAGAAAAACCAGAGAAGAATGAAAGTGTGTCCCTGAAGTGAAAAGAAAAAAAAATGGAAAATGTTTATTCCAAGAATGCATAAGTGATATGGAAACAAGTTTTTCTTTCCTCTTCCCTGTGTGGCAGAAGATTTACTAATGAACTTGAAAGAGCTGATACACTAGCATGTGTTATCTGAAAATACAGTTTACATGAAATGTTCATTTTCAAAGATAACTGCGTGCTACCTAGCCATAAAACTTAACTGTCTTTTGGGAGAATGGTAGTTTCCAAAGAAAACAGCACCTGACTGGGAAGCACTAAGACCTCCTGAAGGAGGGAAAAGAACATCACTGTGAAATATGGCCCCTCTTTTTGCAGTAGCAAGGAGAGAATATAGTCTTGTTGACCTAAGTGCTCCAGAAGTGTGTAGCAATTCCTATTTATGTCAAAAATATGAAAGTTCTTGGAATTTTTTGGAAAATGGTGAAATCATTATCATGTGAGTCTTGTTGCAATTATGACCTCCATATGCGTACATACATATATGTCTGTTTAATAACATTTTGTTAACAGAAGAGTATTAACTGTTATCATGCTAGGCTTGGGGCTATCATGGGGCTTGTTTACATAAAAAGTTAGTGAGATTTTGTTGGATCTCTGCTGAAATGCACCAAATAAATAAAAAAAATCAGTGCTTTTGTTCAATATCAGCTCACGACATGTAAAATGTTCGTATAGGAATTCAAGAAGGCAGGGATAGACAGAAACCTTGGTCTTCCTTTAATCTTCTGCAGCATAGTGAAAGAGGATAGAGGTGAATAGTGCTTTCAAGACACATTCTTTATATATGTTCTTGTTATTTTGATACATAATGAGCAACCTCACATTTTAGTAGACTCACAAGTTATTAGCGAGATTAAGTGACTGCTTTGGTTCTGGAAAACTGCAGAAAAATCTTTCAGGTCTAAGATGCAACATTTATGTGAAGACTCTATGTACTGTGTAATTCACAGGAACTAAGGAATACATGCTGCATTAGCTCATTCATTTTTTTTTCTTGATATGTTTTATCACAGTGGATCTTCTCCAAAGCTTCTCACAATCCAGATAACCACCACCAGTGTGTGATATCTAACTATTCATAGTCCCTCTTACTAGAAATTATTATCCTTTCTTTCTTGCCTGACCTGTACTGACCCCTCTGAAACTGCACTTTCCATCCTGGATCAGCTCTATCCACACTCTAAAACAGAGTGTTTGATCTGAAGTATGGGCCAGGGAACTGAATTTTGCCTTTGCTACTGCAGTCTTGAACCATCTTTATAAGCAAAGATCCAGGAAAATTCTTCCAGTCCTTGACAACAGTCTGTAGTTTTATGACCATACCAGCTTCATAGTTTCATCTTAGGGGGTAAATTTTCCACTCCTATGCCACAAATCATTTAAATATTTTCTTGCTGACCTTTTAAAATGCCCTCTCTGCATTGTTTACTCCTGTTGAGGGGTTGCCCAAGTGCTCTGGACAGTTTCCTCTGAGGTGATTAGCTTTTGTTTGCTGACAAATCTCCTTCAGTTATTCTTCACTGTGCCTGTTAAATGCAGGGCTGTATTCCTAGGCCAGAATAAATGCCCCATTCTGTGTTACAGAAAATGAGGGTTCAGTTTCTTATTTAGAGACAATGCTGTTAACTCTTGTCAAAGCACTATTACTTCCTTAGTACCAGGAAGGCTGTGTGTGTAGTTGCCTAGTGAGCTCACCTAGATGGAGAATAACCTGACAGAAAAATTATTTGGTGTTGTTTACTGTTTACCTGCAGCAACAGCTCTACTTAAATAATTTGAAGGGAAATACAGAGGTGAGAACAGATTTATAGTGGTGAGACTGTTTGAGAACCACCCCAGAACTGCATACAGACAATGACACTCACCGAATCTGTTCTAGCCTCTTTCACAGTGAGAATCAAGAAGGTAAATTTGCAGTGTTGCTCTTTTGGATAATATTTTTAATATTTTCCCTGTCTGTTTTCACAAAAATATTTTCACAGTGTTTTCCCAGTATTTCCCAATGCAAGCTACTGTGTTTGTATATGCAATAGACATTGCCAAAGGCTTTTCAGATTGATTTCATTTGAAGAACTTAATGCCTTTGCCATAACAAAAGTACAAAACAACTTTTAAATCATTACTAGTAATTATCTTTTGTAATTTTCTTATATCACAAAGCTGTCCACATCAGTCTATGGAAAAAATTATTTTCAGGATTTTTATGACAGGCTTCCAGGACTTCATGCTCCAAAAGCATAGTGTCCAAAACATTCGGCTATCACAGAAATCTTTTCTTCAAATGTTGAAGATGTTTATGTGATGATACATTCTGCATTTTATCATTCTTATTTGTTACAAAACATTTTCCATTTGCTAATTTATGACCTGGAACTTTTTTTGGTTTTAGAATCTGCAAATTCTAAAACAAGAAAATTTCTTGTTTTAAATGAAATAAAATGATTGGGAGTTTGTGGTTGGGTTTTGGGGTTTTTTTATGTTAGGGCTGGTTGTACATTGAAACAGGTTACTGAAGAGGCTGTTGAGTTTCCATCTCAGGAAATACTAAAAAACAGGGTGATATCCTGAGCTGTCTGTAGTATCTCACCATGCTTGGAGCAGGATGATTGAATTAGTCATCTCCAGAGCTCTCTTCCAACCACAACCATTCTAGAGTTGTGTAAAATTCAGTATCAGTAGGAGGGTACCTACCTACATGCACATGTAGTCAAAGGCAGGAAAACACTTCTTTTTTTGCAATTAACATACTTGCATGGAGAGCTGGGAGGTAGGACTTTCTTTGAGATGGAATTTGATATTTAGCATTTTCAGTGATAAAGATGTCTACTTGCATTATTCTAGGTGGAAGTAGTTGAGAAGTTAGAGGCATCAAAGAATAAATGCATTTCAGTGTTAATTATTTTTGTGTGATAAAGATTCTACTTACCCTCCCTTCAAATATTGAGACCTAGCGTACAAAGATCCCTTTGTTGTACAGTTAATTAGAATTTTGACTTCTTTAGGTTTAAATGATTGGGAAAATTTTTTAGGATATAGTTCAGGAATTCAGTATTTTGATATTTTTGAAATTTTGTCAGTTTCTAAAATAATCTGAAAACCACAGAAGTAGTTTTTATTATTTCTTATAAAGTAGGGTTTTATGCCAATGGAGTGATAAAATTACTTGCCTGTTCAGAGCTTGAGTTTGTTTGGTTTTTAACAAATTGTATTCTGGGAACGTTTTACGGTTTCAGAAGATTTATAGGGCTACATTTAATGGCAGTTTCTTTTGCCTGCACTGTAGCACGTGCCATGGTGGTTTTAAGTGTGTTGTGCATGTTTGACAAGTTAGAAACTCAGCAAACCCCATCAGTGCTGAGCCACACTGTCTCAGGCTTGTTTTTGTTGGCTGGTATCCACTACCATGCTATAAAATACATTTACTTGACAGAAGAAAGTGGAGAACCACATTTACTACAGAGTTTAAAAAGGCTGGCTAACCACATGCAATAAATATTAATAGAAGAAAAGGCCACCCACCTTTGACCTTCAATAGCTTTGGTGTTTTAGAATTACTTTAGCATTTTAAGCATTACGTAACAGTATGTAATACTCTTACTTAAATCCAACAACTTATTAGCAACTCTGTGTTGTGTACTTCAGGTTTACCTCTGCAAATGTTGTTCTGTAGTTATCTTGTAATAAGCAAACCAAGTTCATTTGTACGTGTAAGTAAATGGGAAAGTGTAAATGTTGTGTATATGTAGAAGGAGGATGCCTTGCTGGGGAACCTTGTAAAGGAAGGCTGTCATCTCACTCGATTTTTTCTTCTTAAAAGAGAATACAGGGCAGAAAGAACAGCTCAGGAGATGGCCATGCATCATCCTGTGGTAAAATGAAATTCTGAGTCATGATGGCTAAATGGGTTTCAGAATTTCTTCAATTTTTTTAATGTTATGTACCTCCTAGCGTAAAAAAAAATGGAGGCTGGACTGAACCAGAAATAGTATGGGAAGTGGAGGGAGAAAGGGAAGGTTAGAAAAGGGAGCATTGTTCCATGAAGTACTAACAAGATAATGCATCTTTTCAGTTCTGGATACGTTTGTTACATAAGAGGCAGAAACCAACTTCAGCCTTGGACAACATCCATTTAAGGCATTATTGTCTGTCAAAAATAGATACTTTTTTGTGTTTTTGATGAGATGTGTTGTCTTTTGTGGCAGATTGTGCCCACTTTGGCTCTCTGGAGTCAGAAGTTTGAGTCTTAGAGTTTCTGTGCTGTCCTGCTGAATCAGACTGAGAACAGTATTCACATGAAGATTCAAAGTCACATGCAGAACAATACTCTTAATGTCTGAAAATGAGTTTCTCTGCTGATCAGAAGGGTGACAGCACTGTGAGACATTGGCTACAAATACCAAGTTCTTAGTGTTGTTGAGAAGAAAGAAGCAAGAGTAAAAATCAGCATCTCTTTCATTTCTGCAGTTAGCAAGTAAAAGGTCAACAGTGTGTGACAGGAAGGGAAAAAACAGATGAAGTGAATGAAGTGGAAGAATTAAAAAATAAAAATAAGAGTACAAAAGTCATGGAGGCCTGATTGCTATATCATATCTGAAGCTCTTAATTGTTCTTTTCAAATCCTCTTTAACTTTCCATTTTCATTGTGCCCATGAAGATCCTGGCAGCAGATAGTCTGTAGAAACCACTGGTTGTCACAATGTCACCAAATTTTATTTCCTTCCCTTTCTACATCTTGGTATTGTCACTCCTTTCTCATTGTATTCTACTTTGGAGTTATTCATTCATGTATTCATTCACATGCTCATTCATGAGCTTAAACTTGGTCCTGCTACAGTGTGATGCACTCTTTGACAATGTGAATATTAATTCTAAGATACAGATGAGTGATAAACTAACTGTCGTATCTATTTCAGAGTGTTGTGCGTTGCCTTTGGCATCCCAAGCTGAACCAGATCATGGTTGGTACTGGAAATGGTTTAGCCAAAGTGTACTATGATCCTGTCAAAAGCCAGAGGTATGTAATCATGTTTTATTATGGTTGTTTTCTCAAATTTAGTCTGATTCTGTGATTCAATGATTATATTAAAAAAGGAGAAAAACTAGTTTAGAAACATTTATTATTGCAGAGTTCTACTTATTCATCAGCAGTAGAAAGAGAAAAAATAACCCAAAAATATTTGCTTATGAAGAGTGGCACTTCCTCCTCTGGGCTTTTCCTTCTGCAGCATGCTAGCTGTTCTACCTGAATTTACAAATGCTTTCATTTTTTAATTGCATGAAATCTGCAGTAAAGACAACCACCCTTTCATCCTGTCTCTTGGAAGTTATTGAGGAAGTGTTACTGAATGGGAATTTATTGAATTTAGTAATGGTTTTTTATGCATATATTCTTCATGAAGTAAAAATCTTGTTTAGAAGCATCAAACTTCAGTGCTAATGAAGTAATACGGAAGACCCAATTTGACAAGGTGCAAAGCAAGGAAGCACATCCTCACCTTTGTTGTAGTCTTCTTAACCACCTTCATTTATCACATGAGGCATTTGCCTGTGGGAAAGGTGGTACTGATTTATCAGACCATGATTTGCCAGCCTAAGATGAAGAGGGCCGAAGTAACCTATAAATATGTGTTTTGCAATTAATTTTCTTTTGCCATCTGGATTGACTGGAGAACTGGGGCATGCTTCCTTCCTGTCAGCCATGAGGAAATGTGCAATTCATTGATACTGAGTGGAATAAATAAGGTGTTCTTCTCATGTATGTGCCATCTTTTTTTTTCTGGCATCCTAAACTAAACTTAACTGTGTTACAGTTAATGTTTTCTGGATACATACTGTCAGCTGGGCACTTGGATGGGAAGATAAAATCTGGTTTACAAGATTATCAGAAATAAGTTTTATTTTTCTGGTTTTGGAAGTTTAGAGAACAAGAATGTTGGTCATCATTGTTTGAACCACAGACCCCTAGTGCAGTTTTGTGCCTGATTTGCTTCCTGGTATTTACCATGAGGAGGAAAATACCAGTGGTTTAAATCAATCTTGCTGCAGCCAGGCTTATGCAGTCTTTCCTGCCTCAGTGTTACAGGCACCTCTGGTTAGACAACTGCCAACTCTGCTGCTTTGGAAGAATTATATCAGGAGCGAATGAGTGCCCAAGTTTGGAGAGCAGCACTTCCAATGTGCATACTAAAGTACTGTGGACAAATGAAGTGTGAAATGAATCTGCCACCCTTATTTCTACATGTCATGTAAACTGATCTGTAACAGAAACACTATAATCTCTCTACCCTCCTTCCCACGAGCATGAACAGGCAAAGATACACACATTCATGAATATTTAGAGTGCTGTATAATTTTGTTGAGACTGTCTTGAATAAAAACTGGTTTCTGTTTGATATAAACAGACTAACTGAGCTGCTCTGTTTCCTCCTAGGGGAGCAAAATTATGCGTGGTCAAAACAAAACGAAAAGAGAGACAAGCAGAGACTCTCACACAAGATTACATTATAACACGTAAGAAATTTAAACATATCTCTATAGAAGCAACCTTAGCTTGTTCTTAGGTTTGAAATTATTTGCAGATTGTTTAGCTTTTTTTTTCCTCCTCTAGAAAGCTGTCTTTCATTAAACATTGATCATTGGTGTCATATATTGGTGCTGCATACAGATTTTTTACAGTGTTGCACAGCCAGAAAGGTACATCTAATCTCTATGCTCTCTAAAGTTGTTAATAATGGTTGGTTTCTTGATTGTGGTACTTCTGAAAGCCTCAAAAATTTTGTAGCTTTTTTTTTCAAATCTTCACTTTTCCATAACTTAATTGTAGAATGTAGATGGGTTTAGAAAGAGTTTTGCCACTTTGCAGTAGCAGCGCAAAGATGAGATGAGAGATAGGTCTTGTACAAATAAAAAATGATTTTTCAAGATTTTTAACTTACCCAAGTTATATAGGGTTTTAAATAGCTTAGCTATCTCTATCCTCAGGGTGTTTTAAGAGTTTATGTTCATAATAAGGATAAGAAATAGTTATTGCTACTATAAAATGTTTAATGAACTGACTTCTCCCAATGACAAATTTTACAATGGAATGAGGGGATTAACTGAGAGATCTTGACCGTCCCCATTAGCATTGGCCTGTGTAGCGCTTCCGCATGTGAAATGAGAACGGTCACATGATCGTGGTGTCCTGCTTCTCTTCATCCTCTTCCAGTTCCAGGGTGTGCAGTTCTGATCTCTGGTAGTGAATGCTAAAACCATTTCTCTATAAAACAAACAAGTTGTTTGGCAGCATAATAAACAAAAAGAGGTTTAGAATGAGAAAGTTTGGGCAGTCTTGGTAACTAGGCCCATATCAAGGCACTTTGGTTCTGGGGTCCCATCTTGGGCACTTTCCAGCCACAGTTTTCTCCAAGCTACCTTACTGCTGCGGATGTCCAGCTCCATTTTCTGGGGTGAACTTAAGTAGCAGCTTTCAAAGATCAGGGGTGTTTATCTTCATTAGGTGCTCTTAATAATCCATCCTTTCAACATCATTCATTGTAATGCTTTGTGTGCACTGTCATTAATGCTTATACTCTAAAGAAAATTCTGCTTAAAACCCAGTGGAACTTGTGTGTTCAATGGCATTTATAAATGTCATTGAAAGATATGGGTCTCAAATTTATGCAAATTTTTGGGATTTTATCACTGAGTTCTAGCTGATTAGCTATTTTTTCCACATCATTTTGAAACTAAACAAAGATGTTTCCATATACATAAATGCAGAAAAATGTTGTAAGGATCTGCTTAGCAAATTTTTAAATTTTTTGCACATTTTGGAAACTTTTCAGAGGTTAGATGTCTGTCTTCTTAGTTTACAAATAGAACTGGGAAGACCTGAAGATCCCTGAAGTGGTTTTGCAAAGTGAAGTGACCCCTTTTTGCTTCTCTTTCTTCCCCCTTTTTTTTCTGCAATTTTTTTCCTTCAGACTTCTTGTTGCACTTTAATATCAGAATTGCCTGTAATGGCTACTTAAAATGCAGGAATGTTGTTTTAAGGGATTAAGTGTCACTTTTAAAACAGAAATACACAGAATAGTTTTCCCTTAGACAGTCTTGACTCCACAAATGAATCTGTGCATTAGTTACCTCAGATGCTCTGTGAAACTGATCAAGCTTAGTGCTTGCCAGAAGATTGTCCCTGGCATTTCATACTTAATGAAATCTGCAAAAATACCCCTTAAACATTTGTTTCCAGAGATCTGCTGTGCATCACCTGGCTGTGACTTCATTCAGTTCTAATAAATTGAACAGGCTCACAGAAATAAGCTGAAAACTCAAGCCGATAGGTGTCTGAATGCTCCCTGATGATTTTTGTATTGAATATAGAGATGGTGTTCCTAAGCTAAAGATTTGTTTAGTTATTTTTTGTCTTTATTGGATCATTTGACCTCTACAAAATTTCCCAGATTTTGGGAAACAGCAGCAATGAGCACACTTACATGTGAGATCTAAACCTCACTGCAAGAAAGCCTGATCCATTAACATGGTGTTTCTCTGTTGCTGACAAATGATTCTCTTGTCTGAGTGGATCAAAACCATTACTGTGACTGAAGATAGCACTTTTATGAGAAAATAGAAGTTCTAAATCCTGACAATTTAGCCAGACTGTCACAGTTATGATATTTTTCCAATGGTGATTAATCTTATTATTTAAGAAAGAACATGATTGTGACTTCATGCGCATAAAATTACATTTGGAATCATTGAGGGCTTTCTGCTCCACTCTTTGTCATATCCAAGAATTATCAAATGCCTTGTCATGCTCTTTGAGTATGAGAAAGCTGAAGAAACATGGGAAGTTCAGAAAAGAGTAACTGATTGGTCACAACGCTAATGCAGAGAACTGAATGATAGCGATATGAATGAAATATGCATAAACTGTGCAAACAGTATTACAGAGGCTCCTGCCTGAAGGAACCCTGATATCTGTTTTCATGTTTGAAAAATTCAGCAGAAAGAAACCCCTGAAAGTACAACGCAGTAAACCACTGTTATGATACAGGATTACCCTGAGGCGGCTCGTGCCAGCTTTTCCATTGCAAGAAAAACTCAAACTCTTGTATTTAACAAACTAAAAAGAAAATGGAATTTCTAACATTTAATTGTCTCCAAACTGTGACCCTTCAGCCCACGCGCTTCCGATGTTCCGTGAACCTCGGCAACGGAGCACAAGGAAACAGCTGGAGAAGGATAGGTTGGACCCCATGAAGTCTCACAAACCTGAACCTCCAGTGGCAGGAGCAGGTAATATAGACATAATCATTTTGAACTGTTGTGTATCAAAGGGGCCATCATGCTTTGGTTCTACACTCATTTGGATTTGCATTGTTTGGATGGTGAATCTACTCTGTAGATGGATGGACAGTGTCCAGCACTTTAAGGCTGATGTCTCATTGGAGTGCTTGCCTGCAAAAAATTAGTAATTGCAATGGCTTACCTAGAGTTACATACTCAGTAAAACAAACACCTGAATGCAGCCCCATGTTAAACCCTTCCTATGGCATTAAATAACCTCTTTGTATGAGGTCACTGTTGAAGGCTCTGCATATTTCTTAAATATTTTTCTCTTCATGCCACAGGTCGTGGTGGCCGTGTTGGGACTCACGGGGTCACCCTGTCGTCATATATAGTCAAGAACATTGCCCTGGACAAGACAGATGACAGCAACCCTCGAGAGGCCATTTTACGTCATGCAAAGGAAGCGGAGGAGAATCCATACTGGGTGGCTCCGGCATATGCTAAGTAAGGAAACAAGTAATATTTCTGGAGGCCAGTAGGAGTTTAGTTAAAATAGATCTTTTTAATGCTATACTTTGCCCTTTTTGGATTGCTGCCACAAATATGTACACCAAGACTATACTCTTTTATAAAGATATGAGTTTCCAGGAGCTTAAATTGTTGAAATTTCGTATTTCCACTTGAAAAATGTAGCTGCCAGTACTAGAAGTTATTTAAAAGCTTTCAAAATTGATTTGCACACAGAATCCTCTGCAAATCAGTGTCTTAAACTGTCATATACCTTATAATAAGGTACTGTCCTATTGATATATTTGGATAATTTTCCAATATGCCCACTAGTTCTGACTGATTCTTAGATTAAACCTTAAAAATATTTTTGTGGTGTTATGACAGGATGATTTCTCAACTGTCATAGGTTTTTATCTGAATTTTTCCTACATGAGGACCCTAGTAACTGCTTGAATTAATTTGGTTTTAAAGGTACAGCAGTATTAGAAATTGCACTGATAAAATCTCCAACCAAAAAATTCATCATAAAAAAATGTTTTCAGGCGTTAGATAAGTTAAAGAGTCTTTTCAAGATTTTTGTGGCAAAACCTTGGTGATCCCACAGATGATACTTTACTCCGTTTAAATTATATGTGTGAGTGTGGTATTTGTGTATATATATGAAAATGAAAATTGTGCAATATTCTTTTTTGAATGCTTTCTGCCCAAGGAGATTTTTCCTTAAAAATAAATACATCTCAAACAATTAAATACATTCACAATAGTATAAAAATAAGTACTACATAAATGCATTTCATACTAATTAACTGAGACTACCACTTTAAAAATTACTAGAATTGTCACATTTTATTATCATTGATGGAGCTTTTTTCCACAGAATAACGTCAAGCAGTGTTTTCAAAATGCATAAGGAAAACATTTTGAAGAATTGAAATAGTCTTCATGGAGCAGTCTGGCAATAATGAATTGCTTTTCTATTTTGCAGCACAGTGTTCTATCTCCAAGGCTGTACATTCATTAGTACTTTACTGACTACTTTCTTTATTAGTGTTCAGTTCTGTCGTGAACCAATCACCACCTTTTTCCAGAAACTTAAAATATTCTACGAATCACAGCTTGTTTCAGATGGTGACATTTGTTTTCTGACTTGATCCACATGTTCACAAAGATAACTAAATAGTGGTTCCAAAGCAGCTTGAGAATGTCAGTGACGCAGCCTGGCTTTGACCAGATAATTAATAAGCACGGCACACTTGTAATTGATAAGTATGGCATTTAGTGTTACACATCAAACCAATGCATTATACAGTATCAATCTTGGTACCAAAGATGGGATATTTGAAAGCCTAATTCTGTAGCAATTGTTGTAATGAATATGCTAAATACTGATTTTTGTTTTTTTGAGTGTTCATGATTGCTAGCGAGGAAATATACTCGGAATGTGTAGGCATCTGGTTTTATTTGAGGAATCCATTCTCAGAAGTAAATACAATCACACATTCCACCAGGTAGATAGACATGTCAGCATATTTTTGGCTTAGTAATTTTGCTGACTGTATATTAAGTTTCATCCCCAACACCTGCAGTGTAGTAGACATGAAAGTTTTAAAACAAAGCTGTGTTAGAGGAGGCTTACTGTGTTCAGGTGGCCAGATCTCATTACAGTTCCTTGTTAAAGATGTGGCTGCAGGGGAAGAGGAGAGCTGGCTGAGAAGTGGGCAGGATGCAAGTCCAGACTGCTATTAACTTACACACCAGACGGTGATATGTATGTGGGGGAATTGGACTGCAGCCAGCAGCACACTGCCTTGATGGCTTTGTCAGCTGATAAATCTCATCCTGGTGAAGCTGCCATTGTCCTTGCTTTAAAAGCTTCAATTTCAAATATACTCTGGGCAAGGACTCCCAAACAATAATAACAATATTAATAATAACAACAGTACTAATACTAATAATATCTAAGACAATGAAATGCAGAAACTTGATTATGTGTCATGTTCTTTGTTTTCAAAAATTCAGGACTATATTAACAGCTACATAAAGTTGTGCTGTTGTAATATAATATATATAATATAATAATATCTACTAATATAATTATATCCTACATCTGACTTTACAGAGCATGGATATTTAACCTGTATATAAAACGCATTGTATAGATGTACTTACCAACTTATATTTAATAAAATATGCAAATTGCAAGTAATTGATCCAAGTTATCATGCAGTACTTGTTTGTATACTGGACTGCTGCTTCAGCTATAGCAGAAGTTACACTATAGATTTAGGAAAGGTGATACTCTGATGCATTTTAAATTCATATGCTGTATTAAGACCTAAAAAACATATATCCACTATGTTTCATTTTTTAAAATAGTATTTATTCTTTTACTGTATTGTTCTGCTACCGGTTTTTCTACACTTCGTGTAGTAATTTTTTTCTTAAACATGTCTACTTGATATATCTTTTGTTTGACAAGGCATTTGGTCCTATGCTGTCTATGAACATAAAGTTTTCAGTCTCCTTCTTCAGAAAATGTGTAAGGGAACAATATTTACTTAATTTTCTCTAGTGATAATTATTAAATAATTTTAGACTGAGAAGAATAAGAAATGCCCTTTTCTGGTTAATCAGTTTTCGTAACGTGGAGTATGATGACTGGATTGATTTGTCTGTTCCTGATCCATCCTGGCTCAATCAGTTAACAGATTTAATGCTTTTTAATGGTATATGACGGAGAGTGACTTTTTTACATTGGTGGGTGTGAGAATGGCTATTCAGCGGTGAAGGAGAGATCTTTGGATACCAAAGCAGCTCTTGAAACATGTGGTTTATTTCATAGGTCATGGGTACAAGAGCTTTGCCTGAGCTGCCAGCCCCAGCTCAAAGTGTGCCCAAAAGAGAGAGAGCGCTAATTTCCTGTTATATTACATTATATTTCGTTCTGTCATGAATATTCTAATTTACACTAACCAACCAGTACAAGACACAAATCCTATAGAATTTACATACAGCCTATAAGAATTATTATGTTACCATACTGTGTTACATTTTAAACCCTAAAAACTACTGTCTAATCCCTTTTTTTTCCTTGCCCCACTGGCAGTGTCCCCAGACCTCTGGACTTTCGGCATCCCCTTATTTGCTAAGGGTATTGTTCAATCAGAGGAGATTCTCCTTCAGTTAAATGGCTAAACCATTGTCTCCTCCAGTTGTTCAGTAACTAACTGGCTTGGCATCTTAAATATTGAAACTGGCTTTCTTTTCTACCTCACTTATAGGTTTCATATTCTCAGGATTTTTTGCCAGGAAATCATATTTGTAAGGCTCTCCTGCTTTATCCTTCCCAGTGACTGGGACAAGTGGGTAGTGACTGGACAAGGGGAAACGATTTTAAACTAAAAAAAAGAGATATTGATTAGATGTCACAAAGAAATTCTTTACTCAGAGGGTAGTGAGGCGTAGAACAAGTTGCCCAGAGAAGTTGTCCTGGAAGTGTTCAAGGCCAGGTTGGATGGGCTGGGCAACCTGGTATAGTGGAAGGTGTTTCTGTCCATGGCAGGGGAGTTGGAAGTGGATGATCTTTAAGGTCCCTTCCAACCCAAACCATTCTATGATTCTATGATTTTCACTTCATTAAATTTCCTAAGAAACACATGACTTCTGCTGTTGGTTTACGCATTCTGTGTAAAAATATATATCCTTTTTGATGCTTAATTTTCTCTTGAAGCTTAATATTCATTTGCATTATTTATCACTTGAAATTTTTTTAAGCTTGTTATCATTAGCTTGACCTTTCTGTTTCCCCTGACATTTGAGCCAGAAAGGAGGGGGAAGTATGTAAGAGGCAAAAGAATGGGTGAAAAACAGATGCTGCTGAAAAGGATACTGGGGATGAAAAGAAGTACATGCTGAATCAGGAGATGACATGTCACAGAAGCCCAATCTGAATAAAGTGTCAAATAAGATGTGATCAACCCAGCAGAAAAGTCTTAATAGATGAGGAAAGAAAAAGATCTTGAGATTTGTCAGGAAAAAGCTTGTTAGAGTCCTTGGCAAGAGCCATTCCAGTGGACTGAAAGGAAAGGAAGGACAGATTGAAGATTTCAAGTAAAGAACTACAGGAAAGGAACTTGAGGCATCAGTTGTAAATGTTTGAAAATTACATTCTTTGTGAGCTGTTTGTTTTAACACAGCTGTACAGATATACTATAAAGACTTCAGATGTCCCTCTGAAGAATCAGCAGGAATTACTAAGCATTGTAGCTGACTGCCTAATCAGGCCCAGATGCAGCTTTCTTCTGTACCAGAGAGAAAGTGATGGTGAAGTTTCATTGCTCAGCAAGGTAAATTGGAGTTCTTGAAAATACCTTTAATTTTACTGATGTTACCCCCTATTTTACAGTCTTTTTCATTGCCGCTTGTCACTATGAAAAAGGAATTACTTGAAGCAAGAGTCTGTAGCTGTGTTGCGTTTACTGAACTTTTTCTCATGGGCAATGCCAGTCTGTGAAGTGTTAGTCATGTAATGGCTCAAGTGTCATTAGTTGAAGAATCAGGACTGAGCAGAATGTCTTGTTAACAGCAGCCTTGTTGGCATGCATTGTTATATTTATCCTAAATATTTTTTTGTAATTGGTAATTTTGAGAAGGAAGCCCGTGAGATTTAGAAAAGAGTCAGGCTGGTTGGTGGGGTAAAGAACAAAAAAAAAGCTCCTGAGGCTGAAAACCTTAACTTTTCTGTCTGGAAGTGAACTTTATGACATTACTCTGGTTTCCAAGCATGCTTGACAATCTTTTTTCATTGTTTCAGTGCAATATAAACACAAATTTCAAAAGTTACTTTGACATGAGTCACATGTTGTGATATGCAGTTATCATCTCCAGCTGGTTTTGCTGAAGCAGTGTTATTTGTCTGCTAGTCTATGATCCTCACATGTCAATGAGCTACTTTTATTGGATCCCTGAAAAGCAATTAAGAAAAACAACCCATAACTAGAGGGATTATGGTGACTCTAAAGCAGTCCTCATGGCCCCTGGAAATTTTCTAGATGTCTGCATATCTGAATATCTTGAAAACCACTGAAGTAAAGAGAAGCACACACTACAAATAAATCATGCTAGTTTGTTTTCCCAATTTTGTTTGCTGCCTGTTACCATAACCCACAACAGGAATGCATTTTTCAGTGTATGAGATACTGGTTTCAGCTGACAGTCATGTGGAAACACAGGATCATAGAACAATTTAGGTAGGAAGGAAATGCCTGAAGTCATCTAAGTCCAAACTCCTGCTTAAAGTGTGTTCACTGCTCAGATCCAATTAGATTTGGGTTGTTCAGGGGTTTGCTCAACTAAGGTTAAATATCCTCAAGAATGGAAATTCCCACACCTGTCTGGGCAGCCTGTTTTAGCAGTCTGGTTGGTGGGCACAGTATGCCCTTGCTTAGTCCATGCTGACTGTTCCCTACCACCTTCATGTCTTTCATGTATCAGGAAATGCCTTCCACTGGGATTCATTACATAGCTTTCCTGAGAACTGAGGTTGGGTACTTCCCCAAACCCCCCTTCTGCCCCCGCAAAGATGATAATGGTTACTCTTTCTAGCCATTGAAACCCTCTCCCAGTCACCATATCATCTCAGTGGTGACAGAGTGCCCTCGCAATGACAAGGGCCCGCTCTGTCAGTACCTCTGGATCCACCCATCTGATATGGATTTTTACATGTCCAATGAGCTACAAACTCTGTCTTCCTCTTCCTGTTGGAAATGTCTCAGTCCCTATCAAAGACTCTGGTGTAGAGTAGGAGTGTTTGCAGGCCTGAGTACAGACCTTTTCAGGGAAAATGGAGCCAAAAAAACCACTGAGTATCTTGACCTTTTCCGTATGCTATGTTAGTGGTTTACCTGCTCAATAAAGCACATTTTCCTTCTCATTATTTTTGCTGTCAGTGTTGCTGTAGAATTCCTTTGTTGTTGCCTCTCACATTTCTTTTCTGTTTCAGTTCTGTCTGAGCTTTGGCTCTCCTAACTCTGTTCCTCCATGTTCATGTAATGCCTCTGTTCCTCTTAGCTGAGGGTGTACTTGCCTCCTTTGTGTTCTTCCTTTTTGGAATTTGTGGTTTATCACAGTCAGATCCATATGTATCCATGCCAGACTACTGCCAGGCTGTGCTTTCTGCAGATGAAATGTAATCTGTTTTGAGGAGATTTTCTCAAAAATCAACCAGCTTTTCTCAGGCCCCTTCACCCTACATAGTATTCTGCCATGGGATCTGCCAAACAGATCCCTAACAAACTGAAATCAACCTGCAAAGTCAAGGACAAATAAAACTGAGAAATCTGATGGGGAAAAGAACAAAAATAACAAAGAACAGAAATAAGAATACTTACTAGAAGGATACTTACTAGAAGAAAACTTGTTTTGATAATTTTTATGTAAATATTAACCACACAGCAAACTCCTACTACACTAGCAATCTCCAGTGTAGTTACTAAGCAGAAAATAAATTGTGTTTAAATTAGATTAAAGGATCACTGCTGATAAAGCAATCACAAAAACTGTTTTAAAATGGTCAGGCATATGAATCACCTTAGATGTCCCAGTTACAGCTATGTAGCTTGTGGAGGTGGAATAGTTTACATTTCAGCTGAGGTTATAGCTATTACATGGTAATTTTAAGAATTAAAAGGTAGCAAGCAGACTTGACTTCCTCTGCATGTTTTTGCTTTAGCTGAATACTGCTAGATTATGATACAGTTTCTCTTTTTTTTCCTTTTACCCTGCCCCTCCCCCCCCCGCCCCCCCTTACCTTATCTTTCCTGCAGTGAGTAGCACACTTACCTTTTCTGAAGTCTATGCCTTTTTTCTGTGCCACTCCCATCCTGGAAAAAAAACATAGGTTTTGCTGCTTGTTTCACAAATTTATTTGTTCCTCTAAGTTGAAAATGCTTATCTGAATTTTGACAGTTGCAGGTTTGTGGTCAGAAATTATGGGCTTCCACTTGATTAGTTGTGCTTTACTAATGAAACTCTTAATACTGAGGTCATCCTAGAGGACATTTAGATACTTTTCATCAATTGTGGTAAAAGGAGAGTACATTGCTAAAATGGGCTAAATAAACCTTTATCAGTATGTCGGAAAAAAAGAGAAGATTCCATACAGTCCTCCTTTTCCGCAGCTAGCAAAATCCAGTATTTCAGCCAATAAAACCTTTGTCTCTGGTGTCTGTTTTGGATTGAATGTTGATTTTTTTTCCTGGTTTTTGTTGGTTTTGTTTGTTGTTTTGTTTTGTCTGGGTGTGTTTTGTTTGTTTGGTTTTAGTTTTGTTTTGGTTTTTTTTTACTACTTTCGTCAGCAATGGGTTAAGTAGAATTTATAGAAGTATTTTATAATGAAATTTTAAAATTGGAAAATATTTTTAATCTCAGTTATGCTTTCCATGGACGGCAGAAGGACTCATCTAACTTCCACAGTAGAAGTCCTCATCTGGGTGCAAGGTCTGCTACAGCCTGTGCCCAGGGACCACATGCCAGTTGCAGTTCCGCAGTAGGGCCATCTGTGGAATTACCAGCATGACCCTTTTCTCCATGGCAAGCTTGGAGGATGGCGGAGCAGGCAGGGCAGTAGAAAGATCCTGTATGGAAGAGGAGTTGTCTTTGACTAGTTTTTGTGATTTTGAACCTATTTCTATCACATATTTATCTAGTGGAGAATCCTGCTCTGTAAGAGCTGAAGGCTGACTATTACTCTTTGAAGTCAGAGGCAACCTTGGAATTTGCCTATTGTGCTACATAAGGCAGGCACACTTTTTAAGGTTCATGCAGTTTGTTGAGTGTGCCAAATAACAGGTGTTATAATAATAATGCTTCACGTCCCTAGAGTGATACAAAAACATTAGTTAATATAGTAATGAGATGATAACTGCCTTGGCTGCATTTTATACTTTGTCATGTTATACATGTTATACATGTATACATGTGACGTTGAGCACAACCAGCACCAGAAATCTGATCATTTCAGCTCTGCACTGATTGTACTGAGAATTAAGGTGGAAAAGGGGATCATGGCAGTTGTGAAGTGTGAAACAGGGAAACTGAATGTCCTAACAGTTTATTGAATTGCTACTTGATACTGTGTTAATTTAAAAAGTAATCAATATTTTAGTAAAGTTTAAGTGGTATTGAAAGTTCACACAAAGAGTGGAGGACTCGATACCATGAAGCTTGACTGTGAGATACACTGTGTTCTCATATGAGTTTTTTATGTTACAGTAGTGTTAGATAAAGCCTCTGGGGGAGAAGCTCTTTTTTCATGCATAGGCTTAGCCAGAAACTTGGGTTATATGTTCTTTTTTCACTTACTGGCTGTTGCTGTTTTACAGTGTATCAATATGGAAGGGTTTTTTTGTAAAGTCATGGAATGAGGAGGCCAGTGGCTCTGCTTTCCTAACGTGGAATTAAATGTACTTGTTCCTCACTTCTATCTTAATTTTATTCATGGAATATACAGATACTGATTGTAAGCTAATGAGGAAATAATACTTGCAAAATGTGTGTGTTTGTTGTGCTTGTTTGTGAGCTGCAGGTTTCTTCAGTTCTGAGAAGGCTAGTTGATAGGTTATTGTCGAAAGTAAAAAATGGTTAAGTCTAGGACGGTCTTTTTTTAGAAGTGTCTGTATGTATCTAATTTGTTTGTGTCTAATGCCTGTCTAATACATTTTCTGATAAAGTGCTGTAGTCTCACCACTATTTTAATCTTTTTAATGTTTTCTAGAACACAACCAAAAACAGTTTTTGCGGAAGTGGAACCAGAAGATGATGAAACAGACAAGCCGGAGTGGAAAAAACGTAAAATTTGAAGAATAATTAGGTTAAATAATCTTTTTAGAGCATTTGAAACAAACTGAAACATTTATTTCTTTATTTGGGATAGTGGGTCTAGGGTTGAAAGCAAATGTTCATTCAATTTATAAAACTTGCAGCAATATAAAAAGGGATGGTTGAATTGCACTGGCTTAATCCTTCATCTGAATTTTGTAATAAATGATTACTAACATTGTGCAAATAACTCCTGTATGTCAGTTACTTAGCTTTGTGAGTTAAGTGAAAAATATTTCATTTCATAAATAGTGAATTGTTATATTACAAACTTTTTTTCATTACTTCCAACTTTACCAAAAATGCCATGTCATTACAGTGTTCAATGAGTTTAAGTAAACAAATAAAATACTACAATTTCTCAGACTCCTTTTTCTTTTTTCCAGCTAAAAGCTAACAGATTACTGCTTTACAGGTGCAACAAAGTTTAGATTAGATTGTGTATTGTGTAATATTCAAGTTTAATCCATTTGTATGTTCACATGAGTTACAATTCAGTTCACACTCTGTGTGAATTGTACAAAACTAATTTTCTACTGTCTGTATTTCTTTGCATGATGTTCCTTCTCAGTATGTGTAGTATCTACAGTAGCATTGCATACAGCTTTTATTTTTTTAAAAAAGTGAAATTGCAATGGACACTTACATAATTTAGTGTAGTAAAAATAATGTGCTTACTGCCAAGTTGATGCAAAATTTTGTTCAAATCCCTATTAGTCTGTATGAATAAGTTTTAGGATAGAGCAGATTGTATGCATTGACTTCATTATATGCCTGAATTATGTATATCCTGCCTCAACTCTACGAAGACTGATACTATTCTTGATAAAGTAGTTTGTCTAAATATGGAAAATTCTCATTTTTTAACACAAAGTTGCAGTTCTGAGTGTCATAGAGGGAAGGACAGATTTAAAACTAATGAATGTCCTTTAGAGAAGAATAAAGAACCTAGGTTAGTTTTAGGCATTTATGTTGTGATTATAATAATAGACAGTATGTTAAGTATTGTGATTATAATAATACACAATATAACAAGCAGTCTGCATTTCCACTAAGAGTAGAGAGTAATAGACATGATAAGCAATCAAGCTTTCTTATTTATTAATAGATCCTGGAGGCATATTTTAAGACTATTTTTAGCAAAGCCCTTAATCACCTTTCTAACCTCAAGTCAGTAGAGCTTAGAATTTTTTAAAGAATTGTTCTCCATCACTATTTCATCATATTCTTTCCTTTTCCAAACTTATCATTATTTTTCAATTATTTTTTTATACTTCAGTGAAAACTATGTCTGACTTCTAAAGGTATAATGAGAAGCATTGGCATAAAAATACCCACTACAAAATGTTGCCACTGTTTTCACTACTGTAGTCTTTTGATAAGAGTAAAACTTCAGTACATAGTCCAACTTGTCTTTGACCCTTGTAAAATTATTTTAATACGTATTTGCGTATAATAGCAAATCAATGTTTTATTTAACATTGCAGCTGTAATATGTAGAATGAGAGACTGAGTAGATGGGTGGAAAGTAAGTGGAGGCAAAAAAGAAATTCCAGATGGAGAGATGGAGTCTCTCAAAAACAAAACTTGCTAAAGAACTCCCTATGCAATCCTCCCCCACACCCCGCAAAACAAAGAAAAAAAAATGAAAAAAGAAAAAAATGAAAAGATGGCATTGCTTCACTTAAGGCTTTTTTTTTTGTCTTACATTTCATCCATCTATAGCCCTACAAAATAAAGTACTTTCAGAGAAATTTCTCTAAAGTCTCAATTAATAATTTTAAAGGATTAATATGGTCTTCATTTTAGGCTCAATACTGGAATTTTTTTCTTTTCCTTTGTTAGTTGTTCACTGAGACAGTGTGTCTTAGGGAGTAGAGATGCAGGGAAAGGCAGATGAAGAAAAATGCTGAAGCTGTTCTTTGTGAATGAGAAGAACTTACCCTTTAATGTTGTTATTCATATCAGCTAGATCTTGTTTCCTAATTCTTAAAAGAATTAGTTCTCTAAGTGAACACTGCAAAAATTCTGTTGGAATTTCTCTAAGTGTTCATTATGGTTGCTTGCAGTAATTGTCTTGAATGACTATTCTGGCACCCTAGAATTTAAAATGTCTGCAGTGCCTCTGCAGATATGTATTAAAAGTATTTAAAACTAACTTAAGTTTCATTTATACTTCAACTCTTGTCTTGGTTCATTTTGCATAGCCCTTAAACTGGATTTCCAGGGATGTTCACCAACAAGGCACATCTTTAATGCATTTTTAAAAACAATTTTAAATCTTGAACAGCTCAATGGTAAGAGTTAACCTTATCAGAAAGAAGATGTGAACAGTCTGCTTGACCATACTTGGGACAGGACACTTGTGACTAAAGCCTTTAAGTTGTCTTGGGAAATATCTTAACATTAAAAATATCAACACAAATAAATATTTGCCATGACAGATGGAACTCTAGATGCAAACTGGAACGTAAGAATTCTATTATAATAATTAAAAAAATTTCTAATTTTCTTATAAGCTTCTCAAAGCTTCTAGCAATTGCTAAACTATAATCTTGGTCCTCTATTTAGGTGTCTGTATTTAGTGTTAAAGTGGTCAGAATCCAGAGGGCAGGTTTTTTCTGCATTACTGAAAGAAGGTGGGCTTATTTTGTTTGCTTCCTTAGAAGAGTTGTTTACGGAGGTACTGATGCCTTAAGCTTTAGCTTTCATATTTTCCAGATTCTGTACTGCATTAGTATATAACTCTGAACTCCATATAAAGTGTTAGCAAGTTCTCTGTGCAGTTCAGTTAGACAAAACTGTCCTCTTCCACCCTGAGAACCATGGACATCATTGCAGCTTCAGGCCCAAAAAGCATAAACAACAGGGAATTGAGGAGAGCAAACTGGGAGGATGGGACTTCATAACCTGAAGCTGTAATTGGACCATTAACTCCAATATGTAAATGGACCAAAACTTATAAAAGTGTGAAAACTTGTGACCTATTGTCCACCTTTGGTGTAGCCTCAGCTGGGCTCTACCGCCCAAGGTGTATCCTTTGAAGGACTTAATACCTACTTTATTCCTTTAACTTTGTCTAGCCTCTGTTCTAGGTAGCCTCTGAAGGCATCAGTACAATCGCTGCACGCAGAAAGCCTTCCATGGTGCTTTCTCCAAACTTGGATTTTTCTCTGCAGCTTCTGGAGGTTTCTTTGTAGTAATTTATGGTCTTTATCCCTTTGTGCTAATGACAGTTGTAGACCAGCTGTTAGGTACCTCTTGCCTGTCCACAGGCCAAGGCATTTCCCTCCAGACCATTGCAACCCTCCAGGCACCAGTCAGCCCCATTTTCCATTCCTTGTTGGCGTTGCTGCCCCTGTTACAGAGATCTGAATTTGACTGTAGTCCTTTGTCTTGTCCTGTCCTCTTTGTTTCTTTCTCTACCTTATTATTTAAGTCTTCTGCAATAGGTGAGAAGATTGACAAATCCTGGCACTTTTCTCTGCCTGTTTGCAACTATTTGGTGACTGTTTTAATTTCCTCTCTGGTCTACTTCCTATGACTTTTAATATACTGAAGACAATGCTTTTGCTTTTTGTGATTGATATTAAGAACTGTGAATTTGTCCCCAGAGGGTCCAGTTGTTGGCTTCTTTCTCATGAATCCATGCCTAATTTCACGTTCCTTGTCTCAACTGCATTTTCTCTATTGTGGAAAAGGATGTATTTTGGGAAAAGAAACCATGATCCTTTCTCCTATCACTTCCATCTCTCCTGGACCCTGAGGAGTGTTCTGCATTGCTTAGCTGAAGCGCCATGCTCTTGGTTACGTGTTAATCCAGTTTGTTTGACCTCCGATGACTTCAGGGGCGTCCAGCTTGAGACATTTGTTGCTCACATCTTCCTTTAATACTGAATCATAAGTATTTTGCCTGTTAGTCGCAATAGTACTGCAAAATCCCTTATGTGTTTTGTCATGTTAAATGCCTGTGTGTCCTACGCTCTGTCTCAGCAATGGGAATTTACTGAAGTTTAATGGGAATTAACTACAGTTACCCCATTAAAAATCAGCAGGTTTGTTTTGACTTCTTACCATGAGTAGTCTGGGAGTTCAGAAGGTTCTGTCCACTGTTGTTAATCCCTGGGCTCTTCTCATCTGTCAGACTTTCATGCATGCACATGAATAAAAAATTGGATAGTTGGCTAGCAGAGATGTCCTTATGCTTGCCTGGAATTGAAGCATAGATGTATCTTATTACATCAGTTTTAAAATCTGCTAGGATTTCTGGCTAATCCCATTTAAACATAATTTTGGATACAATTTTGCACTGAATATGCATTTCATCCGCTGGGACTTCAGCACCTAATAGCTTCATGCAATCTGGATAGCTCTGAAATGTGAGATATTTTTCTGTAGCATATAACTCCAGAAGAAATTTTCTTCCCATTCTACATGCAAAGGTATTGCCTCCCACTTTGGCAGCAGTGGCTTAGATCAGCTTCTTGGAATCTTACAACATTTGTGTCAAACAACAAGAGCACCTTTGGTGATAGTTCGTGATTTTTTTTTTTATTTAATGGCTGATAATCAGACATTTCCTCTTGTTCAGTGATAGAGGACTTAAAACAAGAATGATTGAGAAAGCACAGCTAGTACATCTCTCTTGTTTTTTATCCTAGCTGTCCCATGAGGCTGTGTGTCAGGCTAGTGCAGTTTTTGTTACTCTTTCAAATAAGTATTCTTGTGGGCTCTGAAGTATTACCTTGTTCTATCATGAAATAGAAGAGGCAACAGATTAATACCTGCAGTAGATAAACAAGGGCTAGATGGGTCCTTGAGCAGTTCTTTACTCAGAACTCAACTCATCAATACCTGAACAAGTTCTGGCACATTTACTGGACCTTTAATTGCTGCCATGATAGACCCTGCACAATTGCCCTAAGCAAGCTGTTTCAGTGCCACATTCTTTGCACTAGAAAAATTTTCATAATCTCTAAGAAAAACATTCTTGCAACAATTTAAGACCATTATTTCCTATCCTTTTCCCAGCAGCCATTGAATCCAGTTTATGATGTTCCTCTTTGCAGCAGCTTATTACGTTTGAATTTTATTATCTTCTTCTGTCCTCTCTTATTCTTTCAGTTTTCCTTTATGATTTATGTTTTCTGGCCTATCATCAGTTACTTATTTTTCTCTGCCTTGTTCTGATTATCCATATTTCCTGAAGTGCACAATTTATACAGTGTTTCACATTAAGCTACTTTTTTAGTGCTAGTAAGTAAACAGGAAAAATGTTTGCATGTCTCATTACAGTCACATTTTTTATTCTTTGCACTTTGGCCAAACAGTTTTCTGTTCAGGACCTGTTCAGTTTTGAAGTCCTCTGACCAAAGCAAGGTGCAAACAAGACCAAATGCCCATTCAACGACAGTGACTTTATTTGGTAACATTTAAGTGTACAGGGAAGGAGAGAAATAGTGCAAGCAAGTCACCACTGTGTATCCAGCAGCTTTGGTCCTTTGCTGCCCCGGACTTCTTCATGGTGGTGGGGTCATCATCAGGGTCTTCTCTGGAGGTGGTACAAAGCAAGTACCTCCAAAATTGAGTGTCCTATTTCTGACCCTATTTCTTGTGCTAGTGCAGTTATTTCACTTATAACCCATCCTGCATTTGAATGTTATGGTGAAAACTATCAGTGCTGATCTTGCTCCCAGCAAGGTCAAAACTGAAACTTTGTTCCAGTTTGTGCAGAGGCACCTATGAAGTTTTCTGTAAAAAGTTTTCACCATCCAGCTTGTTTAAGCCTTATATTGCAAATGTTGCTAACCCTTTCCTTATGGGTCCTAATCCCACTGAGTCCCCCCCGTGCAAAGCTGTTGCCTATTCAATTCACCATCTAGTCAGTTATGTACTATTCTTTTGAGTTTTGTTCTTTGTGCTGAACTTCACAGTGAGGGCTCAGGCAAAGAACTCATTGAGCACCTCAGCCTTCTCTGTATCAGTTGTTTCCAGTTGATCTCTTGCTTACCAGCAGGGGTACAATTTCTTTGGCCTTTCTCTTGGGGACTTAAATCCTTATAGAATTACTTTTTGTTACTCTTTGCCTCCCTTACCAAGCCCAGTTCCATCTGTGCCTTGCTTTTCTTCATGCGGTCCCTACACATCTGAACCATATCCCAGTACTCTCCC